>JAFVLL020027536.1:125932-201424 GCA_021397915.2 Tor tambroides
GCCTTTACGAGAAGAACGGAAATGCACTTTTTCTTTTGGATGGAAGGAACCATGGTGGAGGTGATTTTGCAGGAGCAGGTGTCCCTGTAGACATGAATTGTAACGAGAGCCTGATGCAGCACGAGATTTCCCTTCTCGATGAGGAAATACGTCACCTGGAGTTTAAGTGGCGCAATGTTTTGCGGGCTCAAAAGATGCAGCAGTTGCGCCAACGCTGCCTAAAGGTCTGGCCAGCCGACGAAGAGGACGACGAAGAAAAAGGAGCAAAGGCAAGGTGTGGAGGTGCAGAGGCGATCCACCATGATCTATCAGATATCAACGAGATCCCAGAAAGGGAACGCTCTGATAAAGAGAGCACAAGCGCTTATAATACCGGCGGGGAAAGTTGCAGGAGCACGCCTTTGGCAAGTGAACGATACCCTTCGCCGTCTGCGGCCGGAGATTCCAGTGCCTCTGCAACCATGCGACCTCGGACGCCCCGTCACAGAACAAGCACAAGTAGGGATAAGAATCTAAACGCACCATTGGATCCCAAGAAACAGAGTGAAGAGACGGCGGACAACAAAAACTCTACTCCAGCAAGGCTTCGATCCTTATCCCGGAATGGCGGGAGTAGTAGAAAGGGCTTGGATGGAGCACGAAGGGGGTCCCATGCAAATGGGACTCTCACTACCGGGATTGCAGAAGGGGGAAGGAGTGCCGAAAACAGTCCATACTTGTCCCGTCGCCGCTGTAGTACCACGCTGCCTCAACGCTACCAGAGTTGCATGCAGTTGAGGGACATGTCTACAAACGACAGTCCAGAAGTTAGGGACGCCAGTGAAGAGGTTCCTTCTCACTCCAATACCTTAACTAGAGACTCCACAGCTGCTCCTGCAACTTCTTTGATTATACCTCCTCCACTGCCTCCAACTTCGCCTCGAATGGAGTGGAAGGTAAAGATCCGCAGCGACGGCTCGCGTTATGTTGCCAAACGTCCGGTAAGAGACCGGTTGCTAAAGGCTCGTGCCATGAAGATTCGAGAGGAGCGCAGTGGGATGACCACAGACGATGATGCGGTCAGTGAAATGAAGATGGGACGCTATTGGAGCAAGGAGGAGCGTAAGCAGCAGCTGCTGAGAGCTCGCGAGCAACGGCGACGCCGTGAGTTCATGATGCAGAGCCGACTGGATTTTTTGCGCGAGAAAGATAAGGAACAAGACTCCGGACCACAAGGACAGGCTTCCATACTTGAGCTGAGCCAGAAAAAGAGTATGAAGAAACGCAGCCGACGCATCCTGGACAACTGGATCACTATTCAAGAGCTCCTGGCACATGGGACCAGTTCTGTAGATGGGAAGAAAGTATACAACCCTTTGCTATCCGTGACCACTGTTTAATAATTGGTGTGAAATGAGACCTTTTTTAAGGGGGAAAAAGAAATGTTTGGATTACAGAGTTTACCAATTATTTGCGGCTGTCTGACAAAGATGCCTTGCAGTTTAATCAAGAAATGATGATGATGATGACGATGAAGAATATAAATGTACAAGACAGAAAGGCTAAGGCAAATGAATGTAAATTCTTCATAATCAACATGAACTGTGGGAGCAGCTCTCGGCTCCTATACATTGCTTTGATGCTTGAAATTTCAGAGTCACTCTCAGACTGGTTTAATCTGGTTTGGACATGCTCAAGACCACCACCACATTGTAACAATGATTTCTTTCATAAGCACTATTCAATCTGAGAACATTTCATGATAAGAGAAAAAAATGTTCAGGGGCCTGTTGCTTGAACAGACTAGTAGTCATCTCTCTTTTTTAAGACTAGTCATAACTTTTTAACTTCATAACTGAGGTTTTTAAGAAGCAGTCTTAACATATTGGCAGTGTTTATGCAACTGGCCCCAAATCTCACGTCTTTTGAGGAAGTTAACCTGGTGATTGGTTACGAATTTTCTGCTTTTGTTTTGGCTCAATATGTGTGGTTTTCTTTACTGGTAAATGTAAAAAGTTTGCAAAAGTACAAGAAAAGAATGAGCCATTATATAACTGTCGACTTATTGAGTTGATTTCACAATTTTAGAAGCACATGAATCCATTGATCAAAAGAACCAAAAAGCACATTGACAACGAAAGTACAAAAAAGCAGGACATTTTCAGTACACAAATATAGGCACAACAAAAGGTAATGCCAGTTATCAAACACTGACATTGTCCAAAGAAAAATGATTTGTGATTTCATTGATCATTGAATGAAATCACATTTCATTGTGATCAAATTTTCATTTCATTGTATATTTCTTGTGGCACATTTATCAACACAGACAAACTCAACACTCGAATCAGACGTTATTTTCACTCTCAAAATGATTTTTGTTGTCAGCTCGCAACATCATATTTCAAACTGATTCTGTGATATTGTAAAAAATTTGCATGTTATCTGGAAAATGTTTCAATTATGTTGTGTGAAACTGTCGAGTGAAGTTTTTGCTGTGTCTTCTGTAATACTCGTCAACGGGACATTAATATATTGTGTCCAAATGTTCATTTAACATCTTGCAGGTCTAAAATGAAGGAATTTCTGCTCCTAAATGTTTTTGAATAAAACTTTTGCAACTTCAATATTGCAGAGTTTTACCTATTATTTGGGGGGGGGGGGCTTCAAACACTTCAATACAGAAACAAATCACTTAAAATGTAATCAAAACACTTCACTACACAATGGCTTTAGCAAAGTCATGTTTACACTAAATAATATGAGCTGAAGAAGTTGTGAAATCAAAAAAATAGACATATGTAAAATTATTCTTTTACCACAAAGTTTTGTATAAAAAAAACAAAACAAACAACAACAAAAAAAAAAACGATAGGACACTGGATACCATCTCTTCATTTATTGGATGTACAATTATGAAAAATAATAATCATAAAAAAGACTGGAAGCCCAAGATTATTTACAATCGTTCTTTGATTCTGTGGCAAAGTCTCTCAGAGATTCCATTGTCAGTCTCATGCTCACTTACATCATGATATGTTGAGCTTTAAAAAGACGTTCCTCTCTAGATATGACAAAAACATGGCCAAAAAGTTAACAAAGAAAAAAAAAATACATACAGTACATACATATACATATATAGAGAGAGATATCTATAAAAGCAGAATCATTCAAGTATCAAAAGACAGACCACCCAGGATTACTTTACAATTCCATATTGTTTATATTTTAATCATTTAGCCAAGAATATGATCCGAACTGTCACCGCTGTATTCGCTAACGTGATGAGTTGTGCAAACACTGCGGATATTACAGGTGCTAGCGTTAGCATCTGCTTGTATTTAGCACTGTACCCATTTTTAACGTACCATGTTAAAAATGAAGAAAAAAAAATCTAAATAAAAAGTACCAGACTTAAAATCCTTGTAAACTAGGGCTAAATGCATACAGGGATACTTCCCATCTACACCTCATATTTATGCATTATTATCTACACAAAACATAAGCACAGGTTCGTCCGTGACAGATGACTATGCAAATTTCAACTTTTCAACCTTTTCATCCGTTTCGTTTTTATTTTTTAGACATACCCTGCTTTCTGCAACTTAATCGTTAAAGAAAAGACACAAAACTCTACACATAAAAACAACTCGCTGTTGTTTGTAGTGTCACATTAATGCAATTATTTTGTATAAGAAATCACAGTATACGTGTAAGAGTCACTACAAGTACCAGGATCTGGACTGTACCATTCTCATGCCATCGTAAACTTGTTAACTTATCATAATAGTGTACCATAAGACATCACAACACAGAGTATCTCCCACTAATCTGGCACCGAGTTTCTGTCCGTCACCTTCAAAGGCTAAACCTTTCTTACTCAAACTCGTACCGTAGTTCACAATTCTTATGCTTGAACAGTCTTGCCCATATTGTTTAGCTTGAGAAACATTTATACTAAAGCCTGTAGGTCACCTGACTCTGAATACTGATGGATGGATTGATCTGAATTGGACATCAAAAGACAAGACTGTTCTCTCTAATCAGTGTTTTGCTGAACTGGAATCAGTGTTTCTAACTTACTGGATTTATTTTCAAAGTTATCAGACAAAATAAAAGCATCTACACTTTGAGATGAAAGACCATCAGTTTAGACGACAAAATCACAGACAAAACAGGAGCATGTAGACTGTAGCTTCACAATAAAAATAAAACAAAACTCAAAGAAATCAAAGCAAAGGCAACGTCAACACCGGCTCTTGTTATTGCGGGAGAATACAGTGACTGCTGCGTGTTTCCAGTGTTTGAAAACATTAAACGTGTCTGAAATCTGATAGAAGCAAGATGTTTTTCAGAGGGAGAGATATTGTTATGAGTGGGAGTGTGTTAAAGTGGACGGGCTGCTTTTTTGTTTGTCTTTGGCTCGTGTGTTTGTGTGTTGAAGTTGAAAACCTGCTGATGGATGAGAGGAGTTCACTGCAGGTGTGAGGAGACTTCTGACGCTTACATAGATCTATATAAACACACACAAACACACACAATATAACTGATGTTTCATCCACAGTCACGCTGTCATTGGCATCCCAACTTTGCTTTCGGTTTGGCATCCGACACTGCGGTCAGCTACAAAAGACATACACACAGGGATTAAAATAAATCAAACAAATAAAATGTGGGATACCATTTACAACGGATGTGACAAAAGTTAAAAATGAAGGTGAAGAGAACAAATGCCATGTGCTATGGAAGCCTAAACAGGCCACCACTGAATTAAAAAAAAAAAAGCCGGCGGCAATTGTGCCTTTTACCTTACAGTTCTGACTTTATTTCTTGCAATTGTGACTTTATATCTCACAATTGCAAGAAAAAAAAGGTAGAACTGCAAGATAAAAAGTCGCAATTACCATGTTTTATTTTTTATTCAGTGGCGGAAATGGGTTTCCATAAGAAGCAAATTGAATAAGCAGATTGTTATGGGAAAATGAGAAAAAACTTTCAGGATGGAGAGAGTGGCAGGCAACAAAAGGTGATGTTAGTCTGCATGAGATACTGATTATAGGTAAACAACTTCATCCATATTTGCCCTTTGACACTGAACTAACTGTGTCATCTCTTTGTAAGAGTCCTTACTGTAGTCTTTACTGTAACGAGATGCAACAAATAAAAATGGCTGCCAGTGTGCCGTTATATGGAAGACCATTTCCAACACACAATGGAAAAAAAAAAAAAAAAAAAAATCAAGCTTTGGTAAATCACAGTTATGACAGAAAATGAATTATGAGATACTATTTAAGAATTAAGTTAAAAATTCAATGATCAAAATTGTGAAACAAAAAGTCAATTATGAGATAAAAGGTTTAAATTGATAAAACCACAACATTAAAGGGGAAAAAAGTCATGACTTTATCTCAATTTTAACTGGTCAATTTCAACATGTCAGTTATATGTGTCATAATTATGACTTTTTATCTCATATTTTTTTTTTTTTTTATATATATCATATTTGTTTTACTATGTCAATTCCAGCTTCTCATAATTATGACATAATTTTACCTTTTTTATCATAATTATGATTATTTCATAAAGTCACAATTATGAGATTAAACAAAATGATGTGTCATAATTATGACTGTCCAAAGCATGCTTTAACCAAAACTTTTACCAAAGCATGCTTTTTTTTCTTATGTAGCAGAAATGGCTTCCATATCATCATGATATATGTTGTGACATTGAGTTTTTCGATAAATGCTATGAATTTGTAAATGCATAAGCACCCTTAATTCATGTGATCACAAGAGGATTTTTAAGGCTTGTGAAGAATATATGCATATAATTCCACCTTTAAATCCCTAAAACAAGAAAATGAAATCCAAACAGCACCTCCAAACCACGACTCAAGAGTGATATGGCATACAAACTGTACAACACTGATTATAGTCTGCTTATTGGGCATGTGCCACCTGATAAAGCCTAAAATAAGCAGTCGATATTACATTTTACTTTGATTCCTTGACATCAGACTCATTTCGAGCAGGCGGTCTGCTCAGACACCTCTTTGTGATTTGGTTCAGACATTTAGGCCCAGCCTAGTTTGCCAACTCAGACTTAAGACAACACGTCATATCACAGTGCTAAATGCAAATCCATAAAGTGGCAGCAAATTAAATTTACAGTGAGGTACTTCCATTCCAATTCAATTAACTTCTAATGCACTCTAGCAAGCTTCTGCCAGCTGTCTAATGTCTCATCTGGATGTGAGGGATGGACAGAATATATATCATCTATTAGATGTGCATAGTAACATAACAGGACTAATAAATATCCATCTAGTCCTCACAGCCCATAATAAAAGGTTTAGATGCCAGTATGTAAGCTTAAAGAAGCCCAACAAATGCAAACAAAGCTTGACATCTGACAATCTACTGGCACTTTCCACAAAAAAGGGTACAAAATGGGGCTTAAAACCTGTGAAGTCATTTGTTTTCTTCACAGCAAACTGAAAAGAGGTGCTTAACTTTCCGAAAACTTTGTCCACAAAAAAAAAAAAAACCTAAATACTGTGCAATTATTGGAAGATGATTATACAAATATTATTTTTGTATGAATTCCTGTTTAAATACAGGTTAAAAACCTGATTTATTTATTTGTGTGTTTTAAAGAAATAAACATTAAATAAATTACATTTATTAAACTATAAATAAAATAATAAATAAAACAAAAAAAAAGATAAATAAAATAAAACCAAACACAAAACAACAAAAACACAAAAATACAAAATAGAAATTCAATAAATATTACAATCACTAAAAAATATCAACAAAAACACAATAAAATAAAATTATAGACAACATGAAATAAAAATGTAAAAAAGAGATAAACGACAGAAATAAAATTTAAAAATAATAAAATAAAAAAAATAAATGATGAGAGAAAATTAACGATTCAGATGTCGCTGTTGCTAGATATTGCTGACATTAGCTATTGCTAAATTTACCAAAAGTCAATGAAATGTATTTGCTGCATCATTTTTTTCCCTTACAATAACTGTGGGACTATTAGTTGAAGTTGAGAAATATAGTCAATGCTAATTTTATAAAAAAATTGAAAATGAAATGAGATTATTAACCTCTTCCTTGTTATGCTGTAAAATTTATCCAAGTGATGTAATAATTTTAAGAAAAATTATTATTATTATTTTTAAATAAGAACTAAATTACATTGCGCAAATTACATGTTTGTTTAAATATGTTTTTGGTAATTTATTCATTCAAGTTCATTAACACTGCTGTACTCTTTTAATTGTTGGTCATAGTTGAGAAAGTCAAGTCCTCTTTCCAATGCTATGTTATCTTTTACGTTACACAACGGTTCATTAGTTCCAGTTCTAAATATATAATTTGTGCATTTATTGTGTTAAAAAAAACAAAAAAACTACAGGATGCCAAAATGTACTCTATTCATGGAAAGTGCCTTTTATCGTAATCCTTGGCGGTGTCAACTGTTTTGATCTGATGCTACATGTTTAGTGGAGTCCAGGTGTTTTAGCTCAGACTGAAGAGGAGGAAGAGGAAGTCTTCATCAGTGTCTCACTGCGGTCGACGCCTGGTGGAGACGAGCACCACAGAAGGGGAGAAGAAAGAAAAACTAGTTAAGAGAAAAACCGTCAGTGTGAATGATGGAGGGAGAGTCCTTTGAGCAGAATGAGTAGGAAATGTTAGTTTCTTCACGTTTGAAACAGGAGGGTTAAATGACGCCACTGATAGAGATGTTCTGGTCCTCAGCAGAGCTTTACTTTGGTTTCAGGCCAGTTATGATACGACTAAAGCGGGCGGCATACCTGTACCAACTTAAAGGGCAGAGAATCGTGAGGAAATGTGTTTGTCGAGCAAGAGCGGAGGTTTGTTTCAGCCCTCAGGAAAGGGTTGCTGGACAGCCAGAGCAGAACTAGGCTTGTGCGAGACAGACGGAGAAGACAGAGGCGAATGGAGAGAGGCTTCTGTGTGGAGGAGAGCAAGGGGAGGTCAGAGTCTATCTAGAGAGTGAAGGCACAGAGCGACAGGAAAAGGTGTGAGGGGGCGGGATGTGGAGGAGAGGGACGTCCAATCAGAATATGGTGGTCTCGTACTTGGTGCTGACGGTGCGCTTGGGATCTTTGGAGTCCAGGATCCAGGTGGCGCTGCTCTGAGCGTGAGCGTCCACGTCCATCGCTTCCACCTAAAACAGCGGGGAGGAAGACATATAAATACTCTTTGTGAGATATTAATAACACACAGGCGATCTTATAGCTGATGGAACTGATGTAAAGCATTCTACCTGATCTCATGACGAAAACATACCTCTGGGAACTTCTTCGCAAATACGAACCAATAAGTACATATCACTAACAGAAATGAACACTAGAGGCGGTAAAAAAAGCGAGCACTTGTAATTAGGGTAAATAGATCTGACAATGCAGGACACGTGAGAGACAGATACATTTACTACTGTTATGCTATGTAAATACTGATTTACATCCGTTTTCGTATGCGCTTATTTATGTTTCTGAGCGCGCACATGTAAGCGAGAGAAAGCGCGTCCGTTTTGTGTGAGAGTGAAGAGAATGCACCTGCGAGAGAAGAGATTTGTGCTCACACATTCTGATGCGCCCTCGCGTTACAATAATGCGCTCTGGACATTTGCCATTAAAATAACGCCACAGAAACCGCCTCAAACGAACTATTAAAATAAGAAGAAAGTCGTGTCTGAAAGCTGCAGCCATTTTTTAATTGGTTCAAATGAATGGAGAATATCGTGTTTTTCCGTGTGCGCTCGAACATATCCGTCTGTGTTGCTAGATCGCACATCCTTTGCGTGAAAACTACGCTGCAAAAAGAATAAATAAAAAGCTTTTTTAACAGGAAAAAGAACGTATGTGTGTTTTCTTAATATGACAATTAAAAACCAACAGACTGATGAAAATGCGGGACATTTTTTCAATATGCGTGCAGGACAAGGGGTGAAAATGCTGTGCGGTAAAACGCAAAGCAGGACGGGTGGTCACCCTACTTGTAATCATTTTCGTACACAGCTATGATTACAGCTCCATATGTTTCGCTTTCCGGATGTAACAAGCTTTGTTCGGTAGCTGAGCCGCACAGAATTGGACTTAGGATGCAGAATCCTTGGGTACGAATCCCGTCAAAAACATGACTCACAATGAAAGATGAGAGATCGAAAAACAAGCTAAAACGGCATGCTTGCGATTGTGTTTTTACATCACATTCGCTTTTGTTCATACTATCGGGTAGGTTTAGGTGTAGTGCAGATGGTGCGTTATTTTAAAACGTCATTAGACTTATAGCGCCACTCAATGGACATTTCAAGTCAGAACTGTGGTGTCACACACAAAACCAATGTCACATAAAACACACCATATGCACATTCATCTGTTCTGGGAAAAAACGAACTCTTTTAGCGCCACCCAGTGGACATTTCACATCGAATATGTTACGAAACGAACATGGTGGTATGAATTTTGCATCTTGTGAAAGTTCTCAGAGGTACGTTTTCATCATGAGACCAGGTTTAAAACATTACAGCAATTTATGAAAGGCTAGTTCCTCTCATGACAGATGTGATTATGAGAGCTTTTGGGTTGGGTTTCAGCTTTAGGTTACTGCTTTTTAATGAGAACTGATGCCTGAAAAGGAAAATTTTTGGTTAAAAATGTTTGGATAAGACAAAAATAATTTTGTGTTAACTGACAAGTCTATATATCCCAGAATATTCAAAGAAAAAGCCTTCAGTAACTTGAAAATGCCCTATAAACATTACCTTTCAAAAGTTTGGGATTGGTACGATTTTTTTTTTAAAAGAAGTCTCTTACGCTCAGTAAGGCTGTGTTTATTTGATAAAAATACAGTAAAATGGTAATACTGTGAAATATTATTGCAATTAAAATTAACTGTTTTCTATATGGATATATTGTAAAATGTAATTTATTCCTGTAATCAAAGCTGAATTTTCAGCATCATTGCTTCTGCTTCAGTGTCACTTGATCCTTCAGAAATCATTCTAATATGCTGGATTTGCTACTGAAGCAACATTTTGGATTATTATCAATGTTGAAAACAGGTATGCTGCTTAATATTTTTTTTGTGGACAACTGAAAATAAATAAATAAATAAATATATATACACTGACCCCAAACTTTCAAAGGTATGCTGTGTACAGTATATATAGCCACATTCCAATGTGTGATTCTTCAAAGCACCAGCAGGGGGCTCTACAGCACTGGTCAATACGTTCTGTCACACTACAACAAAAGTGGACTAGATATGGATCTGGCACTAAGGCACTAAGTCAGAAAGAGAGGAACCATGGGAATTTGAGCTATTGAAGTGACAAGGTGAATAAAGGACAAGCTGGATGAAGGAAAAAAATAGAAATAGAGCGATGGAAAGTGTCAAGAATGAGTACAAGAATACAGCAAGGTGAGGCAGAATTGAGAAGATGAAAGCAAAAGAGCATCTAAACATAGAGCAGTGACTGGACTACAAATTCAGACACAGACAGATGAATTTTGGGAGGATCATTTAGCTTTAGGACTCAGCAGTGAGTTAATAAGTTTTTTGTTTTTATGATTGAGCCATCATGAATTTCATCATGAAAAGCTAACTTTCAAATACAATACAAATGATATCAGTCTAATGCTTATAATTAGTATAATTCGTTTTTCCTGCTTCCATATGTATGTGTTCATGTAGCCTAAATTTAAAACCACTAACCACACACATCTTTTTTTTTGAAAGAAATGAATACTTTTAATAAGCAAGTATGTGTGTGCTCTCACCCCTGACTTGCGCATACTCCCTCGTGGTTTGGGGACGGGTCTGCTGCTCTTGGTCTCGATGATTTCTGTCGCTCCCGCTGCGCTCTGCTGCTGTCTGGTCCTCTGGGCCTGCAGTGCCAGCTGATAGGCCACTTCAAACGCCTGTCCCAGCGTCAGAATGATCTCATAGGTCAGGTTCTGTCAGGGGGCGGAGGGACAGTAATTAACCATTGTTATGAGGTGCTTAAACTGTTATTAAGAAATGATCAAAGAGTTCAAATGACCTCAATCCATCTTCAGAAGTTTCTTTAATAGCCTCATCAACAGAATCATACATACATCAATACATTTGTACAGGCCTCCAACATTTTTCTTCACTTAAGAGGCTTTTCAACTCATTAAGTATGTAATAACAAGCTTAGCTATGTCATATAGTGTAAAGAAGAGCCGCTTTTTATATAATTACACACTGAGTTACTGAAAAGGGACACCAGGACAGCTTTAGATGCTGTAACGAAGGATATGAAATTTCTTTGGTATTTTGATTTTTTCTTCTTTTCTCTTCTAGGTCAAAAAACAAACACCACAATATTGAACATAAACACTTAGATCCTCCACAAAATAATCAAGGCTTGTAACTTCAGCCCGTGTTTCCTTTTTTTCACAACAAGCTTTTGAAGATACAGAATTGCATATCTAACGTGGTCTACAATTAACATTATTTGACAAACTTTGATACAGGGGAGCAAAACTCACATCTTAGAGCATCTAAAAAGTAATTCCTGGCCCTTTTTTGCTTTTATATGCAATTATTTATTTATTAAAGCTAAATTAATAAAGCAGCAGGCTGTGTAAATAAACTCTGGAACCAAGATTTCTCAGTGCAGTCAAGATGCATGCATAGATTATAAACTGAACTGAATCAAAACTGGACTTTTTATATTAAGAAGTAATTTAAATGCATTTTCAAAAGATGGTTTCATTGTCTAATACATCCTCTTAACTCAAAGAAAAAGCTATTTATTCATTTTTGCAATAGTCACCTGATCAATCTAGTCAATTATCAGTTCTAATAATCGCTTGATTTGTGAATTAACAAATGAACTGCTAGTTGCAGCTCTACTAGAGTCTGGCTGTAAGTATTCGAGGCAATGATAGGTCTAGTGTGTGTGTGTCTGTATCATTCAGGCAGCTGTATGATCAATGTAATTTTAATGGGCTGCTGCTCACAACCTCTCCTATAAAACTCTTTGTGATACTATCAGAGGCCTGGCAATCGGCCCACGGTGCTCTGCACACCACAGAAAGAGAGAAAGAGACTCTCAATGCCCAGAAATATGAGTATTTCAGAGCAGTAGTTCTCAGCTGGTGGGTCATTAAACAGGTCTGTTATGATTATGACAGACAGACATAATGTGAAATGCAAATTTGGCGGTTTTCAATCCAATTTACATCTGCAAAAAAGCAATTTGCAGTTTGATGTTTTTTCAAAATACTTTAAATCAGCATATAGGACTGAAGCAAAGCAGCTGAGAACCACTGATGGAGAAAGAGCTCATCTCTTATGCAGTGTAATGATGGTGGTGTTTGTCTCACCACATCTACGGTGCTGAACACGTGGCAGTAATGATGGCTGCTCTGCAGATCTTTAGTGATATAAGCAAACGTGCAGAGGTCCTCTGGGTCCTGAGCTGCACACGAGATGTTCCTGATCTCATGTTCTGCGATGATATTCTGCACACACAAGCCCAAGATGACATTAGCCGACAGATCGAAGAACTTCAACAAAAAAAACAAACCTACTGTAAACAGAAAGATCTTACTACTACTATAGTTCTCACAGGAATAGTTAAAAGAGTCAATGTCAGTTAATACTAAAAAATAAAATTAGATGGATGAGACAGATTTGGGGAATGATGGAGTGATAAATGGGATGGATGGATGGATGGAGGGATGATGATGGATGAGATGGATGGATTGGGAGGATGGCATGGCAGGGCATGGCATGGGATGGATGGGTTGGGAGGTTGGGATGGAGGGATGGCATACAACGGATTAAGTGGATGGATGGGATAGACTTGGGGGAGAGATGGATGGATGGCAGGGTAGATGGATGGGATGGATAGATAGGATGGATTGGGTGGATGGGTTGGATTGTGAGGCTAGGATGGAGGGATGGCATAGGATAAATTGAGTGGATGGATGGGATGGACTGGGTGGAGAGATGGCTGGATGGGTGGATGGATAGATGGAGGGAGGGATGATGGATGGGATGGACAGACAGGATGGATTGGAAGGTTGGGATGGCATGGGATGGATTGGGTGGATGAATGGGATAGATTGGGGGAAAAGATGGATGGATGGATGAATGGAATGATGGATGGATCAGATGGACGGATAGGATGGACTGGGTGGATGGGTTGGTTTGGGAGGCTGGGATGGATGGATGGATGGATGGATGGAGGGATTGGTTTGATTGGATTGGATGGATTGGGAGGATGAGATGGAGGGATGCCATGTGATAGTATGCGATGGCATAGGATAGATTGGGTGGATGGATGGGATGGACTGTTTGGAGAGATGGAGGAAGGGATGATGGATAGGACAGACTGGGTGGATGGAATGGAATGACATGGCACTGGATGGATGGATGGGTTGGACTGGGAAAATGGGATGGAGGGATGGCATGGATAACAAGATGGATTGGGTGGATGGATGAGATGGATCAGGGGAGAGATAGATGGATGGGATGGATAGATAGGATGGATGGGTTGGATTGTGAGGCTGGGATGGAGGGATGGCATAGGATAAATTGGGTGGATGGATGGGATGCACTGGGTGGAGAGATGGATGGATGGGATGGACTAGTTGGAGAGATGGATGATAAAACAGACGGATAATCTCATTGCTGCAATCAGTTTCCCAGAACTACCCAAAATATTTTATAACATTGTTTTTTTAGAATAACAATTAATGCCAATGCAATGTTTATTGACTCAAAAATGAATAAAACTTTAATAAAAACAAATAAATGAAATTAGGAGCCTCTATCAGACACCCGTGACCTTTAGCAATGAGAAAATGACAAAGAGCTCAAGATCAGCCAAGAGTCACTCAATAAATCTGAGGTCCTCAGTGTGCCTGTTTATCAGTCATGTGACGTGATGAGCACACAGAGACGCCCGCGAGCCGGAGGGCTTCAGTTTAATGACCGGCTGTTTATCTGCCTGCTTGGGGTGAACGACAGAGGAGGATGATGTCATCACCTTGTTGGCCGCGTCAATGAATTTCACACCCTTGTACGTGATGGAGAGGACGATAGTGGGGATCTTCCTCATCTGTTCTGTTGACCTCTGAGACAAAGAGAGAGAGAGAATTATTGGATGTTTGTCAATGTGTTTTACCACATATGGGGTTAATATAATGCCTGGAATATTTCAATACATATGGATTGATTGACTGATTGACTGTATGTCAATTACCATAATAATTATTAATATTATTAATTAATGTATGTCAATTACCAGCATTATTAATACACTGTATTAAATAGCATTCTGTATTAAATAGCAACACTGTATTAAAAATAACTTTCAGTTTTCATGCAGCTTCAAAACTTCTGAAATTACAAAATAAATAGTTGTTAATTAACTTATCAACACTTCCAGTTTCTTTTAATAATAAAGTCTGAAAACAAGCAGCTTCATCATAGTTACAGGGGGAAAAAAATGAAAATATCTTTTTATCTATATATTGACACCTTCAAATATTATGTCAGACAATGGACAGCTTTGAATAAAAAAAATTGAGAACTACTGCTGTTAAAAACAAACAAACAAACAAATAAATATGAAAAATGTATAAAAAAATAAAATAAAATCAATAGTAAACAATATTTAAAAATAGTATTAGACACCATGCACCATGACATTATTGGCTGTACTACATTTAAATTTAAAATTATTATTATTAGTATTATTATTACTCATTTATAAATAAATATATATGTAAACAAATAATTAATTAGCATTTTACAATATGGCAATATTGCGAGGAAATGTACTTAAAAGGATAGTTCACTTTGAAATTAAAATTTGATATCTATCAGCTTACCCCAAGGGCATCCAAGATGTAGGTGTTTTTTTCTTCAGTAGATCCAATTTTGATATTTTTAGGTCAAACCGTTCTGGTCTGTCAGTCATATAATGGCAGGTATAGGTCACTGTCTCTATAAGAGGGAAAAAGAACATGCACAGAGAAATCCAAATTAAACAATTCCCCATCGTAACTACACATTGATGGCCTAAGACACGAAACGAGCGGTTTGTGTGAGAAAACGAACAGTATTTATATCGTTTTTTTACCTCTTGTACACAACCATGTCCAAGTGATCTGAGTGCGCGCACGCATCCGGTGTGTGACGTGTGTGCGCGCTCTGGCTTAGTCTGCGCAAGCGCCGTTTAGATCTTCACAGTGAAAGGTAACACTTCAGAAATCTCTGTGTAAACCATAGACTGTAAAAAAAAAGATGGACAACGCGTCTCCGCCTCCTTCCACTATATAAAGTGAAGCCAATACATCTCAGTATGGCCGTTGCCATCTTGAGTAAATGACGTCATTTGGAGCCAGAGTCTGTGCAGTAGAGCTTCGTTTGGAGCCCGAGTCTGCGCAGTAGATTCGTGAGGTGGAGCGGCGGAATCAAACTCCCGCAGACCCAATCAACCATAACGACACGCCCCGTTTTTATAGCATCAAATTACTAGCTAAAATCAAACTTATCACAAAAACGAACAATTGAACATATATCAGCATGATAACAACTACCTTAAATGACCAAAACCATATTTCGGAAAATTGTATTGGAAGTGTAATTTATTTTTTTATTTTGACTGAAGTACCATTCGTTT
Organism: Tor tambroides; assembly: GCA_021397915.2. Lineage (NCBI taxonomy): Eukaryota > Metazoa > Chordata > Actinopteri > Cypriniformes > Cyprinidae > Tor > Tor tambroides. Next base: position 141,629 of record JAFVLL020027536.1, read on the forward strand.
ACATGGAGAGGGCGGGGTTTATGACCTGTACTGCAGCCAGCCACCAGGGGGCGATCAAAGAGCCCACAGCTTCACTTTTAAACTCGAGTGAGACACACCCGGTGTAAACAATGAGTGACGTATACGCGCGAGAGATCACTTCCGGCGCTTGCGCAGACTAAGCCAGAGCGCGCACACGTCACACACCGGATGCGTGCGCGCACTCAGATCACTTGGACATGGTTGTGTACAAGAGGTAAAAAACGATATAAATACTGTTCGTTTTCTCACACAAACCGCTCGTTTCGTGTCTTAGGCCATCAATGTGTAGTTACGATGGGGAATTGTTTAATTTGGATTTCTCTGCGCATGTTCTTTTTCCCTCTTATAGAGACAGTGACCTATACCTGCCATTATATGACTGACAGACCAGAACGGTTTGACCTAAAAATATCAAAATTGAATCTACTGAAGAAAAAAACACCTACATCTTGGATGCCCTTGGGGTAAGCTGATAGATATCAAATTTTAATTTCAAAGTGAACTATCCCTTTAACTGTTATGAAAATAAATGTCACAATGCTAAAATCCTACTGGTCCAGTTTCATTAAGAGATTCACCAATGGCCAATGCTAATATTTAAAAGACAGATTTCTTATGCCCTTTTTATCATTTACTCAAAGAAATCATTTGTTGGTTCTGACTGTTTTTGCTTCTGTTTTTTTTTTTGAATTCTTTTAATTCCCGACTGACTAGACGGCTCATTTTGTCTACACCTCCACACTGACCGGCTGAGCAAACAGTTCTGCTTGATTATTTAACCATTTAAACACCAACATAAACGGCTGCTTATCAGAACAGCCTTTAAGGTGCAAATCTGGAGACTGTCTCTCACACACAGGACAGTGCGATGAAGCGGAAGTCCATTTTCCACTTTCTGGACAGACCTTGTTAGTCCTATATTATGAAAGTGTCCTTTTTTGTGCTAGTGCCCCGTAGAGGACTCGCATGGGTGGCGTTTTCCCTGACAGTGCTGCTTGCTGTCCGTTCCAAAATATAATAATAATCTCAGCGTCCTGGCGTGACTCCTCACAGGAGCCCTTGAGCTCTCATTGGCCGAAGACTCTGTGAACACCTACCCTCATTTTAGCACAGGCGTCCTGCGTTGACTCCGTTCCTCTTAGTTCTTTAATGAGCATTGAGCCCAGATACTGCAGAGCGAGAGAGTCGGGACAAACCGGTAAAGAGAGAGAGAGAATTCAGTTGGTCTCAGCTGGCAAAGCAAACAGTTAAATCACATTAACTAAACACAATCAAAGGTTCGGATGATTTCATAACCCGTCACCTAAATATGAATTATGACTTTATTATTATAAAGAGGCTGTTTTGTGATAGAAATATTATTACGTTGGCCTCGTAACCGCATGATTCGAAGATGAGCTTCTCGGGCTGATGGTGCCAGTTCTGGACCGGTGTGTATGGTGCCGCCAGACTCGGGGGTCGTAAGGTCAAGCGAGGTTCCCGTTGACGTTCCTCAAATCTCTCCTTTAGGAAGGAAACACGCTTTTAGGATAAAGCGTCCGAAATGTGTATGATTTGAGCAGAAAGAGGAGGATTCGTGGAGTTTGACTCACTTGTGGTCTGTCATTGGGCCGCTGTCGAATAGCCACGTCATATTCTGAGTCGGGCCCTCTCCTCCTCCCAGAATCGCCAGCAGGTAACAGGGGATCCATGGAGCGTGTGTAGGAGTCTGAGTGACTGAGAGGAGACGAGGTCTGGGACATGAGATCCTGACACTGCAAAAGAAGCGTTCAATGAGGGAGATCAGCCAACCAGAAAGATGTCCTTGCTCAGAAATGAGCTCAAGAGAGAGAGAGTTTACAGTATACTGCACTTTGTTATAGACTATAATCAGGGTTGATGCCAGATTTCATTTGTTGTGAATAAAAATGTGGCCTTGAGGGACAGAAGTGCAGTCTGTTCAATAAGGCAAAATGTTTTCGAGCTGGGAGATTCAGTGGAGGAAAACACACAGAAAACACAACTTCCTCTAAATTTCTAGTGGACAAAAAGAATTGAATTGGGTTACACTTTATTTTAAGGTCCAATTCTCGCTATTAATTAACTATTAATTATGACTTTTGCCTCAGTAAACTCCTAATTACTACTTAGTAAGGATTAGGGATGTAGAATATGGTCATGTAGAATAAATGCTTTATAAGCAGTAATAACTTGCCAACATACTACTAATATACATGCTAATAAGCAATTAGTTAATAGCGATAATGGGTTCCTATACTAAAGTGTTACCTTTAATTGAACTGAATTGAATTGAGTTGAATTGAATTGCACTGAATTTTGCATTATGGTAATAGAGATAAGGGGAAGTGATGGGAAATGTAAAAAAAAAAAAAAAAACACTTAAAATTTGCTTCTTCTGTTTTCTTCAGGCAAATGTAATTTACTTTATTTGTTTATGTGTTTTTATTTTAGGGTGAGATATGACCAATTTTACTGTAAGATTCCAAGATCCTTCTCTGAGAGACAGAAGTGTTCTTGACCTCTATGTTTCAGCAGAAGAAACAGAAAATATGTCATCCCACAAATTTCTAAAAAAACTGACTTTAAATTGAATTCTACATAACACAATTCTTTTACAAAAAATATTTCATTTTATTTTGAATTACAGTAATGAACATTTGGAGAGGTTGGTTGGTATTTTAACACTATGCCATCTTTCTTTGCTATTTTCATGATGAGTAACAAGTTTATATATTAGGTTTATAAAGTTTGCTTTGAAAGCATTTGCAGAGTAATATAATTCCCTAAGAGAACTTAAACTAAACTAACTGATATTTTATTAAATTATGCTGGTTTAAGAAATCCTGGGCTGAACAGCATAGCAGTGAAATTTTTTTTTTTTTTTTTTTAATATTAAGAACTTGTGTGATTCTGGAATGTCCTATTCGGCATCACGTACTGTATCTCATCTTACTGAAAACATGCAACTCTTTCCCACGGTTCGGTTAATTTCAGTATAGTTTGTTGTTCGTACTCTGATTCAATTCATTTTTTTCTTTTTATGATGACGTAAGACGCTATGGTAGTTTTGAGATGTGAGGGTGGTATGGAACACTTTAATATCTGTGGAAAGTGCATCCTCAAAAATATGAGGGAAAATGAGGGGAATGCAACCTTAAAAGGACCTTAAAATGTGTTTCTTGTATTTTCTTCATACAAAATATAATTTTTTTTTTTAATATCCAATATCCTTCTGTGAAAGACAGAAATGTAGTCTGTTCAGTAAGTAACAGTGTTTTCAACCTGGATGATTCAGCAGAGGAAACAGAGAATACATCTTGCAGTTTCTTTACAATTTATTTATTTTTTGTCATTGTTAAGAAAGACTATTTTAAAATGATCACTCCAAAATAATGAAAAAAATAAGCAAACACAACTTTTGAATTTTTGAAATGTATTTAAATTAATACACACTTACAGATCAAATATGTGGTCTATTATAGTTATATTTTTTCCCCTCATTTTGCAAATTATAGTCAACTAATATTACATATGTCATTTCAGCAAAATGGACTAAAATTGATCAATTTGTCATACTAAAATATTGATAATATTTTCATAAAGAGACCAAACCTACAACAAAAAGCCGTAAATATAAACTGCATGACGTAAAACATTGCATATTGAACAAACTGTAATTCCACCCTCAGAGTCTTGTTTTTGTTTACTCCTACTCGTATAGACTTAAGTTCACTTTGCCTAAAGACTATTCTAGAATGTGTTAATAGTATAGTATACAGCAGTACTTACTCTGATCTGAGAGAGGCGGGGTGGTTTGACCGGAGGCTCCTCATACGGCCGTTCAGCTAACGATGCAATAATCCTTTTCCTGTGGCCCAACAACGTGATCTTCAGCACCTACAAACAGACATAAAACACACACAAAGGTGAAAATTACACCATTTCTATTACGCAAAATAAATACCCTGCTCTCAACCAAATAATCCAGAATCATGTAATTGAATTTTTAAAAATAAAGGAAAAGCCAGCTATGTAAATACTTCATATAATACTAAACAACAACAAAAAAAGTCTACAGTGTAAATGTTTGAATGCATCACATTCTCACATTAACAATCTCCAGCTCCCACAGGTTCTTCACACATTCTAGCGTGCGATAGCCGCTGGACAGGAAGTTCTGCAGGTATTCCTGAAGACCCAGGACGTCCAGCCATGCAGCGAGGGAAGTGCTGCCATCACAGCCTAATGCTTTCACCTGCAGAGTTCAAAACCAACAGAGAACTTACTTCAGACCCAGTACAGATAAACTACCGGCTGACATAAAATAGAATTGAGACAATCCTCGGCAAAGCACTTTAGACTGACACAGACCTTTGGTAAAGAACGTGCAGCACTGAGGATCTTCCTGCGATGTGCTGGATCTGTGATGCCAATTTCTCTCAGGTCTTGCTCTTCCATTACGTCATTTCCCTACATAAACATACATACACACATATCAGGTGAAAAACAAGACAAAATACAATATACACAACAACAAAAAATAAATAAATGCACAAGCCCACATCAGTAGTGTGTGGCAACAGTGCACCACTTAGTGAATGTGTCTTTTGTCAGAAAAAACAAGGTTTAATTCAATGTACTGCAGAGCACCGTAAAAAACAGAAGCATTGAGGGTCATCTCTAAACCAGCTCTGCTTTCATCAACAAACATACAGAAGGTCTCCATTTTATGGACTGAGGACACGATATATATCGGGTAGGACAGACACATCTCACATTGTTTGTACGAGTGTGCGTGTTTCATGTTTCTTCATTGATCAATGCCATATACTCTAAACACAGTGTGACTACCACAGCAGCATCTGAGCGATCGATGTAAGACAGCGCAGAGAGCAATCTGAGGTGCTGATCTCACAATGAGACACACACACACAATCCCTTTATACACTCCATTCATTTAAGCAGGAAACACTGTGCATGACCCTTCAAGTGTCTATTAATCAAATGATGTCTAGAACATGATAAACTTTATTCAGACAAGCAGTGTATGATAGGAATTTACAGCAAATGAGTGCTAGTGTTTTGAGATGTTGAACTGTGATTTACAGTGAACTGACAGATTTATAGTGCCCAACAAACTGTGCTTCTGTGTTTGTGTGTGCCCATTACATGAACCACAAACTGTATGCTGTGGAGAAAATAATGACTCCTTTGAGCACTGGGTGTCATTATGTGCCGATTGAGAGAGAGAGTCCATTCTAACAAAGACACACACTCAAACAAAATCATTCAGTTGCAATCCCCACTTAAACAAGAGCATTTCACTGCTAAAACAAAAATAAAATTAAACCATACCAAAACAAGCACTACAAAAACAATCCACAAACCCAAAGCAAACCAAATAAATAAATAAATAAGGAAAACCATAAAAAAGAATCACAAAACCAATAAAACAGAAAGCAATCCACAACACAAAGCAAAAACTCTAAACAACCACAAATCAAAACTAATAAAACATTGACGTCAAAAAGCAAACCACAAAACAAAACCAACACGAGCAACAAAAAGCAAAACTCAAACACAGTAAAAAATGCAAAAAGCAAACCAAAAAACAAAACCAATAACAATCAGCAAAAACCAAACCACAAAACAAAAACTCAAACAAAATAAAAACAATGAAACACTGACATCAAAAAGCAAACCACAAACACAAGCAACAAAAAGCAAAACAAAAGACTCAAACAGAAATCAAAAATAAAACACACAAAAATCAAACCACAAAACAAAACCAATAAAATATTAACAAAAAGCCAATCACAAAACAAACACAAGAAACAAAAAGCAAAACAAAAACTCACACAAAACCAATAACAAGAAACAAAAACCAAACCACAAAACAAAAACTCAAACACAAAACAAAAACAATAAAACACTGACAACAAAGAGCAAGCCACAAAACAAAACCAATAACAAATAAACAACAAAAAACAAAATCACAAAACAAAAACTCAAACACAAAACAAAAATCAAAACCAATAACATGAGCAACACAAAGCAAACCACAAAAAATAAGCTAATAAAACAAAGAAAACAATAAAATACAAACACTAAACAAAAACAAATACTCAAAACTAACACCAAACAAAACCAATAAAGAAAAAAGAAAAGACAACAATAATCAAAAGCTCATCGCAGTGTCCTAATCATGTATCTCTTACTGCTGTTAATCGTTTTTCAGGTGAGTTTTTTCTAACTAGCCTACAGTAAAATATCATTGTTACAACTTCCTGCTTCTCATAACTCTGTATTAAACAGCAAATATGTTTTAGCTGTCTCTTCTCACAGCACGGTGGACAGACAGAACTGTAAGTCATGCAGTTTTAGCTGGTGCAAGAAAATAGTGCCATGAGTAATAATCTCAAACGCCCTGTGCATCCAACGCACACTTTCTGATCCAAGACTGACACTGAATGAAGGTGCAGATCTGCTCCCAATCAAATAAGAGACATCTAATGCTCTAATGAATATGTCCACACAGACACAGACAAATCACGTCACTGTCCGTCATCATTCACTCCACTCAAACATGAGCGATCTGAACCACTTTATGTCTCATCTGCTCATTCTGTGATAAAGTGAGGGAGGGAGGGAGGCAGATGGGGAATAAGCTCGAGTAAAACTGCCCAAATCATTTAAAGTGAAGAAATCACTGAATGCAGAAGGGTGAGGTGGATCAATCTGTCTCCATCCACTTTTTATCTCCCGCTCTCTCTTTCCAATCCACTTAACTCTCTTCTCTCATTATCAGCCTTCAGTATAGACTGAAATCAGATCTCTGAGTACAACACATATAGATGGTTTATTCTTGTATGGATGGGATAATGTGACAATGAAACAAATGGAGGCTGCACATTCAGTTGCTCCAAATGTATTTGCATACTAAACAAAGTTGCATCATCAGATTTTCTCTAGCTAACTAATGTCATTTCTGCATAATTTTTTCTGACTTTAAAATTCACGTTTGAACCACAAGAAAAATTTTGTATACTTTGCGCTTAAATCCCAAACCGCAAATATGTAACGGCGATGTTTGCCTTAGCAAACAGCAGTAATAAAAGCTTATATGACTCACAGCTCCAGAGACTTTGCAAAGTTTGCAAAGAAATAATGTTTTTTAGAACTATCCAATTTCACAAAGACATCTGAGAATAAAACTTTGATTTCAGACGTGGAGAGATTCCTCGTGACGGCAGAAGAGAAAATCAGCCACTAATAAGGGAAGTCCACAAAACAACAGCTCAATTCCAGCAGCAACGTATGAGCAATCAAAAGATATCTGTGCGCTTTGGAGCCGTGGAAAACCTCAGTGGAAATCTCCTTAATGTAGAGGAACTTGAATTAACTTTGAGGAATGATGCAGATGCTTTTTGACTACAGAGGAATTCATAATCATTTCACACACTGGCAATCATGAGAATGACATCAAGCGATGCCTTATTCAGAAGCACCAATTAAACGCTTGTTAGTTCAGAGCACCTGCACTTCTGGGTCAATGATGAATGAACAGACTTGACATGCTGTGAATCCATGTGCAGAAAAAGTCACAACGCGTTTACACTTGGATGTCCTGATACCACATTTGTGAGCCAATATCCAATTAGTAGCTACCTGGTCTCATGACGAAAACGAACCTGTGGGAACTTTTTAGCAAGAAGCGAAATACGTAGAGCCATGTACGTTTCATGACATATTTGATGTGAAATGCCCACTGAGTGGCACTAAAAGAGTGTACAGATGAATGTACATGTGGTATGTTTTATGTGACGTTGGTTTTGTATGCGTCACTGCTGTTCTGACTTGAAATATCCATTGAGTGGCGCTATAAGTCTAATGCTGCGTGACGTTTTAAAATAACGTACCATCTGCACTACACCTAAACTTACCCGATAGTATGAACAAGCGAAAGTGACGTAAAAACGCAATTGCAAGCATGCCGTTTTAGCTTGTTTATCTTTCAGCTCTTTCATTGCGAGTCATGTTTTTGACGGGATTCGTACCCAAGGATTTGGTCCCCATAACATAGGGAAAACCAGGACCCCACACACACACACACACAAAAACTCAAGCTATGGATGCAACAGGTGTTGATATCTGATCATGATACCAGCTCTGTTCTCTGGCCGGTCAATCTGAAGTACCATTCACTGACCCCAAACGTAAAGCTAATTCTACTTCTCACCCTCCCTTTGAGTGACTTTGTGAGTTGGTTGCACACGGGGTCAGTGACGAGGAGAATGCTAACATCCTCCGGCCCTAAGACTTCTGCAGCATTTTATTTTGAAGTTTTTCTTGCACCAAAAACAATAATTCAGTTTTTGCTATTGCAGCTTTAAGATGTCTGTATGTAAATGACATTGTTCTGATTGGCTAACCTTTCTGTATGTGAAAATATGAATAATTCACACTGTATATCCTCAATAGGCTGAAAAAGTCTGAGATACATTTCTTCAAATAGATGCATCTCATTTATTTAAACTTCCGTTTCACTCTCTTTCCAAAAACCCTGAAGAAATCAGGTAGTTCTCACAGGTATGACACAAACAGCAGAGTACAGCGTTCTGCTGAAACAAATGGATGTAATAAACACACTTAATTAACCTGTTTAACTGAATATTATGCCTCTACCTTTCACATCTGACATCAGCAAATTACAGTTCCCATAACGCACCTCTTGAAATCCAATGTGTCCTCAGATTTTCCTTTAATTTTAAATGCCTTTTAATACTCAAGCATGAGTAAAAATAGCAACATATTAAAGTCAAATTGGACGCGGAGTCTTAATGCAAGACCTAAAAACACAGCAGACGAGCTCATCTCAATTATTGATCAAATATCTCACCCGTGATCAAAGGCGATCGCCTGCTTTGGGGTGAATTTAGGAGAAGTGGAATGCAGGGTTGATGACAGGATGGGAAGATGGAAGGTAGCAGGATATGGGAGGTAATGCACTTCTGGAGGGATGTAAGACGACCTCACCACAGGTATCCGATTGAAAGCGGGACCTCCGAGTCTTACTCCTGCACTCCATCTCCATGCAAATGCATTTGGAATTAGTGGAGAAAGGAGGGTAATGGGGAAACCACCATGCCTTGGTGAGCACACAGACATGTCTCTTTCTAGTACAGCAAGTAAATTGCTCCAGATCTGACTTTCAGAAAGTCTTTAATATGCATGAAGCCATACTGGTTAAAAAAAGAGACGTGAATCCTGAAGTCCCATTTTCCAAATGCATGTTCTTCAAATAAATGAAAACAGATTTATAACACTTATTTGCAACAGTTCCGGCAAAATTTGGGCAAATTCCATATAATTACAATTTAAAATAACCGTTTTCTATTTGAATATATTTTAAAATGTAATTTATTCCTGTGATGCAAAGCTGAATTTCTAGCATCATTACTCTAGTCTTCAGTGTCACATGATCCTTCAGAAACAATTCTAATATGCTGATTTGATTCATAAAGTAAGGTGGTAACACTTATTATTATCAATGCTGAAAATAGTTGTGTTGGTTAATATGATAGTGGAAATTGCAAAAGATGTTTTTTCAAGATTGTTTTATGAAAAAAAAGTACAAAATAACAACACTTATTTGAAATTGATTATTTTTTCTAACAATGTGAATATTTTACTGGCACTTCTAATGTAAAAATTGTAATGCTTTTAATGGAGTCTCTTATGCTCATCAAGGCTGTAAGAAAAATGCACTGACCCCAAACTTTTGCATAACGTACACTGTAACACAAAATTTCTATTTTGAATAAACACTGTTATTTTGAACTTTTTATTTATCAAAGAATCCTGAAAAAAGTATCATAGATCCCAAAATATATTAAGCAGCACGACCGTTTCCAACATTGACAATAAGCGTTCATAATCAGCATATTAGAATGATTTCTGAAGGATCAAGTGACACTGAAGACTGCAGTAACAATGCTGAAAATTCAGCTTTGCTTCACAGGAATAAATAATATTTTTAAATATATGAAAATAGAAAACTGTTGTATTAAATTGCAATAATATTTCACAAAATAACAGGTTTTTTTAATGTATTTTTGATCAAATAAATGCAGCCTTGATGAGCATAAGAAACTTCTTTAAAAAAACATTAAAAATCTTAAGCCTCTTTCACACAGCCATTCCGGAAAATACACGGAAAATGTGTCCCGTGATGGTCTGATTTTGGTTCATTCACACTGCCAGTGATTTTCCGGAATCAGTGCGTGCGTTCACACACAACCCGTAAAGATCCCGTAAAGACACGTGACATTTCATGTGACGTGTATAATGCGCTGTGCACCATTTCACTAAACTGGCGAACGATTTCAGCTTCAGCGTGGATAGTGAGGAGCTCCCTGACCGCTGCTTTTTCCAGTTTACACATTTTTCGTCGTGTGAACGTTGATCTGCCTTCAAAACACCCGGTAAAAGAGTCGCATGATAACGCACGTCATCAGCCTTTACGGCATTGGGTCTGGCTTTTGTTCACACAGAGCTCGTTCCGGGACTGAACCCGGCAATGTTACCAGGTCCCCAACCCGGGATCGATCCCAGAATTAATCCCGGGATGTGTTTGCGGTCACACAGAAGGCACTCCGGCAACTTTCCGGGACCAACGTGCAGTGTGAAAGGGGCTTTACTGATCCCAAACATATATAAACACACAAATTGGAGAAGTCATTACATTTTGATGAAAGCAACATTCTGAAAATCAACATGCAATTCTTTTCTGGGGGCTCCAGACTTACTCCTATATACATAGGAATGGTTCCTAGTTCATTTTAAATTATAAGCAACTAAAAATGGATGATTCTGAATGATTCAATCACTGACAGTCGGATTCAAACTGTTACCTGACCTGCACAAATCTTTTTGACTGATGCATTAAAAAGATCTAGCTCATGAGAGTAATTTTTTCATCAGTTGGCTCAAGCTGTCAGCTAACACCAGCCTACAAGATGATATCTGAGAAAAACATATATTGACATGCATAAAACATTCCAGACTGTCATCAAAGATAACTAGACGTTAAATTATTGCCATAAACATTTTTCTGCATTAGCAACCTTTTAAATCACCACCTGGAGCCCTGTCTTCTTTTAATTTAGTGAGGAGAATTCTGGAAAACTAGAGGACGAGAAAAGAGCAAAAAAGCTACAAAATAAATAAAACATGTTTATGCATGTAAAAAAGCCAAGCTTCCTGCACCAGTATTATCTGAGAGAGAACATATACTCAATCCTCCACTCTGACATGAAAAACAGAGTCAGAGCACAGAAAGATGAAATCTTCATCTCCAAAAAGGAAAAAGCACTGGGGAGGAAGTGGAAAAAAGACACAAAGATGGGAAGGAGCTTCACAGTGATGTTCAAAGCGTTCTGCAGCTATTAAACACATCGACAGCTCAAGATGCTAAACCCGCTGAGCTATTAAAATAGTCATGTGAAAAATGCCTGCCTCTTTCCAATCAGCTCACTGTAAAAAAGACTGACCTTTTTTGATATTTCAAATGCACGGAGATGAAATTGAGGCTTTTGCTTAAGAAGCTCAATGCGGCTGGGCTACAGTATGATAGGTACAGACCAGCATATAAACAAATCTAAGCTGAATTCATTCCTCACTACACTCCACTAAGACATTCAGAGTTAAGTAAGTAAGAGAGTACATCTGTACGGGCCAGCCGAGATTTATTAAGCCTGCATATATAAATCAGAACAAGTCCACAAATGCATTCAGGCAGGGCTATTTGAACGCAGCAGAGAGACTGGACTCCTGTATTGGTAGAAGCGTTATTGTGGAGCTCAGTTGTGCTGAACACTCAAATCCAAAGGACGTATTATGCGATTATATGAGCGCATCATGCCACGCCACTGATTTTGAGTACAGCGTCACATCATGAGCTGACTAACTGAATAAAAAGAACTGAAGCTGCATATATGCAACTGCATATTGAGGTCGGTAAGATTTTTTTAATATTTTCGAAAAAAAAAAAAAGTCTCTTCTGCTTACCAAAGCTGCATTTATTTAAAGCTGAATTTTCAGCATCACTACTCCAGTCTTCAGTGTCACATGTTCCTTGAGAAATTATTCTAATATGCTGATTTCCAGCTTAAGAAACATTTCTTTTTGTCAATGTTGAAAACAGTTGTGCTGATTAATATTTTTGAGGAGACATGATAATTTTTTTCTTTTCTTCAGGATTCTTTGATGAACAGAAATTTCAAAAGAACAGCATGTATTTGACTAAAATTTGAAATGTCACCTTTATTTGAAATTAATGTGTCATTGCTGAATAAAGGTATTGATTTCTTAAAAAATAAATTAAAAAAACAACAACAACGAAATATTTAGTATAAAGTGTGTACAAGATGTGTGTTTTTTCAGGTATCAAAATTGCTATAAAAAAATTGAAAGTGAAAGTGAAGTGACGTGTGGCCAAGTATGGTGACTCATACTCTGCATTTAACCCATCCAAGTGCACACACACAGTAGTGAACACACACACACCGTGAACACACACCCGGAGCAGTTGGGGGTTCGGTACTTTGCTCAAGGGTTTCACCTCTGTCGTGGTATTGAGGGTGGAAGAGAGCGCTGGTTATTCACTCTCCCCACCTGAGACTCGAACCCGCGACCTTCGGGTTACAAGGCCGACTCTCTATCCATTAGGCCACGACTGCCCCTGTGGCCTTCACATTGGTATCACTATCAACTTTTCACAAGTGCTAAATTAGACTTAGAGCATTAATGGATTGTAGCCTCACATTGCATTTTTCTATCCATGTAAGAACATCTACACACACACAAGAACACACACTCACTCACCTACTGCTGACCAGCTTGGCTATAAAACCTTCATTACTCCTGCAATGAGGTGGCGCTTGGTGTGGAACAGAGGGTGACCAGGGACCCGTCTATATCTCTGATTTACAACACACACATCGCCTCCCTCGGCCAGATGAGGCTTTCAACTGCATCACCATCAATTCTCATTACCTCACATGGTAAAAACAACACAGCCCCTTATAAGGCATCAGGCTTCTTTCATAAAGCCTCACGGGCTTCTCAATCTGGTAAAGAACCTGTTTATGGGCCATGCCCCAATATATGAATCCTCAAAAACATGAATCAACAACCAAAAAGAGAAGAGCTACTTTAGTTTAGTTCTTTATTTAACTGCTTGAGAAAATGTGTCCTAGTTCTGGATGCCCAAATCTCAAAGATCTCAATGCCAGACTATGATATCCTAATCCCTAGATATGGCTTGAGTCTCCTTTCAAAGAAAACTTTTTGGCCTGTTTTATCATCCACCAGGTAGAATTCATCAAAAGAGTTGCTTAGAAAAGTATTAGCTCACCTTTACTCAAAAAAAAAAAAAAAAAAAAAAGATTTGGAGGAACAGTATCATTCTTGGTGTTGAAACTTGGTGGCTTGGCAAGCACCACTAAAACATGTTCTGTATTGGGATTGTCAAAACCTATTTTCCAGAGGCTAGTGTTTTTATAAACTTCGGTTGTCTATAGTGTGCAGTTATCGGAAGTGACTGAGCTCTGTCTAAATCAAACTCCCACTTAGCATCCAATCTAGTAACAACGTCCTAATTATGTTATTAATGATTGATCATTCAGGGCCTGGATAAAGACCAGGCTTCCCGCCTTGATTAAGTGCCTGTTTTTGCTATGGCAAATCATGTTAAGACCAAAGAACGCTCGCTGTTCATTTGACCTCTCAGCTTAAGAAGAATGCTGACAGCTCTGCTGCTGTTACAGAAGTTTGCTTGGCTGCAGGTTCGCTCTGCTACGGCAGCATACTTGTAAACACAATGCTTATTTATTCAGGGTACTAGAAAACTCTCGTTCTGAGTGTTTGCATGAAGGCGATTACTCTGCAAGATCACAGTTACTGGCCAAGATCTATATGCACCAGAATATCAATGCAAAATTGATATTGATGACAAGTAATGTTTGATCATTTTGATAAAAAAGGATAAGGCATAGAAAAGTTTTAGGCAGCACAGTACAGTAGGTACAGGTACAGTAGCAATAAAAGTGAGATGTTTTAATTCGTAGGAGACAACTAGGAAGAAGTTACTCACCATGAACCGCAGGTCGTCAAAGCCGTTGAGCAGCAGCTTGCTCTCGTACTGCGGAAGGCCTATATGCTCCAACCAATCCCCGACCGGCTGCTCAAGCAGCCTCCCGGATCCACCTGCGGACAGAGGAAGACGCTTGAGCAGTGAGAAACCGTTGAGACGGTAGCATCGGCACTCGGAGGAAGAGACATGGCACTGCCACATCATCCTCGGCCAACAGTGCCGAGAGCACAAACACCAAGACGGCAGAGGCGACAGGATTCCGGCCAAGAGGTGTGGCCGCGCCCACAGCAGGGGCGAAACCACGCTTGCTAAGAATGAAGTTTGCTGTAGCCGAATTTGGGACGAAGATGGGCCCAACGCTGGGACTGATCAAAGATTTAGACTCCACATTGCTTCCTTGTTGAATCAGTTTGGAGTGGTTTTAGCAGTTACTACAAAGTGCAACTGGGTGACAAGACCAGCAATTATCAAAGTTTCCATTTGAGCCCAGAAATCGCCCTATGAATCAAAGGTTTGATTTCACGATCCAAAAAGACATAGAATACGTTATGCACCATTGTAATAAAACAAGCTTGCTTATAATCCCAGACAAGTTAGTTCCTGAAAATGAGTTTGCAGATCCAGCCCTAATTGACTGGGGTGTTTAAGGAGGAAGAGCACAGTAGAGGATCAGGCATTTAGATTTCCCTCACGGGTGTCCATGTGGAGGTAGGTGCACAAGTAAACTTCTCAAGCAGTCATTACTCCCAAGCAATGTCTACCGATCCCTTGAACTGATGCCGAAAACGTCACAATCTCCTGATCTCCTAAGAGTGACTAAAAATTGCTATGGGACTCTACGGTAAGCCTGGAAACTCTTAACTTGCGTACTGCACTCCTCATGCAAATGAACTCCTAATCCAATCTCTACGATAGCGCTACTTAAAAGCTAGGCAGGATTGCATGACTTGCATTGCACAAAGTCACTCTGCGATTCTCAGGCTCAAAGGTACATGAGATGTAAGCAAAGAGCAAAAAAAAAAGCTAGAGTCTTTGCTCTGATAAAACTCTTGACATAAACTTTATTCCCCAACACGTATATCTGACTTTGATTAAATTTAGATGCAGAAGACGGCACCACTTGTAAGCCTCAACCTCAACCAATAAATGTCGGTGTAATCAAAACCAAATTAAAAGCAAAAACGAATGGAAAAACCAATGAGAAGTAGTATCCACATCAGAGACACCCAGCTGCAAAAGTACAAGACTTGCTTTTCCAACACAACAAAGTCTCCCAGAGTCCTACAGAAGTCCGAACAGAGAAAGTGGGTGCTCGTCCCACATCAGTCAATCCTCAGAGTACGTTGCAGACATCTCGATATCCCTCTAGTTCCTCGAGACATCGCGGCTGCTGTTGAATTAGTAATGCAAGGTCAGTGGGGTATTTGCCTGCTCCAGAGAATGCCGGTAAAACTTGACACACTTGCGGTCCAGACGAGTCTGGATGTTGTAAGAAACACAGCAGCAATCCCTTCGGCACAGAAGGTGCGGTCTCCTTGTTCAACCGGACGCTGTCAATTCTGCTCTGCAGCGCTCCTGCTCTGTCTCCTCCTTTCTCTCCCTCGTTCCTGCTCCCCCTCCCTCTCCCTGTCTCCTCCCCTCCCTGCCTCACTCTCTCTTCCCCTAAAAGAAAATGCGGGCCTGCTGTCCATTATCTAAGGACTCATCAAACCTTTGTCCTGTTCATTGACCCAACCAGGTCCATTACTCTTTTGTCAGGGTATTGTTGACTATGGTTACAATATTAGAGGCATTGATTTAAAAACCAAAGCTTAACAGTGTTTACCCAGAATGCAAAGCACAAACACAGAGGCATATGCAGAGCTTCTAGGCTGGAGGACGCAGCTCTGGGTTTATTGCCAAGCTGCAGGGCAGTTCTTTTCTAATTCCCATGACACTCATGCATGTTAATATTTTAGCACCTTTATCCACATAGACAGAAACAAAATGGACAAACTCTGCCAGCAATCCTGTTGCAGGAGTTTATTAATGAAATACCGTGTTGTTGATGTGACAAATGCCTTGTAATTGGTATTCCGGTGGTCTTAAAAGAGCCAAGCCTAGTCAAAGTTCTACAGTGCTCAAAAGATGATCCATTTTAAACTTTAGATTCCAAAAATGGTACAAGTGTACCAAGATTACTATGCTGGAGTGTTCTCCGAGGTATTTAGATGGTGGTTTGTTGGCTTTGAACAAAACGTCCCAGATTTATTTTCCCATTGTATTGCTTATCCAAATATCTTAAGGCTGATTTTTTAGAATAAAAGCACCGCTCCTCAACAAGCCACATGATTTATGGTATCATTTATGTCGAAAGCACAAACAGTGCAGGGCTTTCGCAGAATAATACTTTGTTTACAGTTTTGTTCAAATTTCTAACGTCACTATGAGGAAAAGTAATAAAAGCTGGCTTTACTAAGCACCACTAATAAAATTAAAAACCAAGAGTCATGTCCAAGTAGGATGCCTGCAGGAAATAGGAAATGAGGTCAGAGGCAGTGCCATGTGACCAAGGACAGAGGAAGGACTGGTCCTCTAGCTAGGCTTTGCACTTATATGTGCCAATGAACCCATTTGGAACACAAAGGCCCCTTGCTGAGATACACACCACTTGAAACAGTGTTTACAGGCTTTAAGCTACACTGATGTGAGAAGGGTGCTTTATCCAAGGCTTAAACTAAAGAACAGCAGCTTTCCCGTCCGTTTTTTTGCAGGAGTTGCCAAACGGGAGCGAGTGGTACAGCAAGCGTGACGGCCCCTCTGGTCTGGATTGCTGTAGTTTGGTTAACTCCAGAGGAAGGTCAATAAGCTGCTTCCATACAGAACAAGGACACGCATCACCAAGGCAGAATCGTCAAGCGTCTACGCGTCCATTGATTTAACTCTCAAGTGTCCCCTCGTCCTTCAACAGCACACTGGGATTTCTCATTCTCCATTTAAAGGGCCAGCCAACTCCATGTCCTCTGTTCACTAATGTAACTCTTCTGGACTTGGCCTTCGTCCTCCTCTTGCCCATCAATAGGTTATTGAGTTTCACTGCTGGATTGCTCAGTCAGGTCTCATTTCATAGGGGAGATGATGCAAAGGCAGATCCTCATTTAAACATATGATCCGGGAAGACACTAGATGGTCAGGAGGCCAAAGCTTTGAGTACAACGAAACTTTGAGTACAATGAGAAGTAACTGAACAAAAACAAAACCTTCTCTCTTCTCCTCTCAACTGAAGACAATCCGCTTGATTGTGACGTCGAATACTGTTTCCGGGTCCAAGCTTCTACTCTGTTTCAAGAGAGAGTGCCATCTCAAGAGCCATTCATAAGCATCGTAAAAGCCTCTAAGTGCCACCTGAAATTTTCTTCTAAAATGAGCATTTTTCTTAGGCTCCCACGTGTCATTGCCATTAAGTGAATATAAACATAGAAGCCTAAGAAAATCTGAACTGAACTCTTCATTTGGACTTGGAAATGACAACCTATGATGTTAGACTTAACAATTAGATAGATTTATTTATTTATTAAATGGCTCTCTGGAATACTTGACTCTGATTGGTCAGTCACAACATTCCAAGGTGTGTTATTCCACGTCAACAACACATTCATCTGGTTGTTTGAGGCCGGTGCTTCTTTCACATCTCTCATATAACACCGCCGTACTCTCTCTCCTTCCATTCAAACACAACTGCTATCCTCTTGCGCCTTAGTTATTGACTATTTACCGTAAATGAAACCAGAGGACTTTACTATTAATAGTAGGCATGCGGTAATATTGTTATGTGTTCTTCTTTAACAATGTTACAATTCAGAACAATTGTTTTGTACATTGCAATGGATTTAGGATAATAAATAGGGATGCGCCGTTCCGATACTCATATTGGGTATCGGTTCCGATGCTGCCCTTTTCTGCCGGATCGGGTATCAGTCAGACTGGGAAGATCCAAATCCGATATTGTACATACTATTCTCTTACTACAAAAGGCATAAAAGCATTATAAAGCACAATAAAGGCTTTGTGCACCTATAATTATAAGCTGATAATTATGTTCATGTTTTTGCCGATAACCGATAAATGGTCGATATTAAATCTAAAAACAAATTAACTAAAAAATATAAATAAAATACATTTTGGCATCTCTACATAATAATGTACAATTATTATTTCAAGATGTTCTAAAGATCAGTGTTATTTTTTATTATTATTATTTTTTTAAACAAAAAAGATATACCTGTGGCAGGGCACTCCTGGTCTTTGGAGAAGTCGATGCCAGCTCCAATTAGAGTCATGATCTTCTCAATCTGTAAGCGAAAAACAAACACTGTGAAACCAAATGAAGACACTAACCACAGTTCAATGTGAAAAAAGCAGCTGCGACTTGTTAAACTTTGCATTCATAATTTCCCAGCAGAGCAGACGAAGCAGTAATGCAGCAACAAATCCGACTGAGAAAACAACATATATCATCCCAAGGTTATAAGAATCATGCATAATGCAAATAAGAAACAGCGAAATATTTGGTTGCACCAGCCCTGACCAATATAGATAGTCACAGGTGAACTGAGAGTCTGTCACCTACCCAAGCTAACCCATGGAAGACAACCTAGAGTCCAAACACCCAAAAAAGCGAACACCAAGACATACAGGTAAACTCAAAAACATGCAGGAGAACAAGAGAACAACATGTCCAGGATGTCATTTCATATAGTCACCATCATCAATCACTAGTCCAACCAGTTAAATGTCAGACTACAAGACACTGTCTGAAAAGACATAAGGGTAAAAGTAGGAGTTCTGCCTTGCATCTGAATATATCAATGGAATTTAGTCGAGCAGGACGCTTCTGAAAGTTAGCAAAGTTTAACCACACGTAAGCAACTCTTCACTTGGAGTCAGCATTCATTGATCATGACGTCCACACCCTTCAGTGACTGACAGACTGCTGCGGTAACTGAAAGGACACTGATTACATAACATCAGCACAGTCTGGGTCGTCATTTTAGCGTTGAAACTTGTTAATTCACAATTCACAAAAAAAATGAATTCAGTAACTTCAAAAACAGGCCGAGTGATTGAGATTAAGATCTTTGTCCTTAGCAGTTGATGAATCTACTGATGTGTGGAAGCAGCTCCTAATTCTTCAGTACAACAGTGGAGTTATGTAATATGAAGACAAGGCATTTAAGGAGGTGACGAGGCATTTAAAAACGTCGCACGGAAATTCTTTTAATTGTGGGATAATGCGTCTGTGTGGTTGATATTAAACACTGGCAGAAATTCGAAAAATAATGAACTATGAGTTAGTAAAAGAAAACGGTTCATTTGAAGTGACAGGAAAGCTGCTGAGCAATAGCTTATCCAATGTAGTGGGGTCAAAAAGACAGTGCTAGACAGAAAAGGGTTGAATCTTGCCACCACCGCCAAGAAAAGCTGGCCGAGAGAGGGTTGCGAGAAGACACTGACAAGGTTTCCAAATTTTTAGTGACAGACAAATATTTTAACGAATAAATCATAAAAATAATGTTCTATCTTGATTGACTCGTGTTGTTCCAAACCTGTATGGCTGCCTTTCTTCAGTGGAACACAAAAGAATATATTCTGAAGAATGTTCATGCTGCTCTTTTCCATACGTGATGCTAAAGTTTTTTCAGTGAGTGACAACTTTACTTTTGGTCTGTTTCTCATACAAAACTATTATATGACTTCAGAAAACCGTATGGGCAACTTTTTCTACTTTTATCATACTTTTTTTTGGTATGGAAAAGAACAGCATGAACATTCTGAAAAACAGCTTTTGTCTCACACAGAAGAAAAAGACATGCTGGTTTGGAACGTCGCAATAATTTATTAACATTTTGAATTAACGTTTATTTTTCTATTTTCTATTTTCATTTCAAGTTTTAGTCATTTTTGTTGTGTTTTTCCTTCATTTTTAACTTTTTTTAAATGTTATATTTTTATATACTTTCTTTTATTTATTTATTTCATTTTTAGTCATTTATTTCAATTAGCTGCCTTATAATAAAATTAAATGTTTTTCATCTAAAATTTATATTTTATTTCAGCATTATTTAAACTAACAAAAATATTTGTAATAGTTCACCCAAAAAGTTTGAAGAATGTTGGTAATCAATTGACTTCTGGTTCCCATTGACTTCGATTGTATGGTCAAAAAACAAAGGAAGTCAATGGGAACCAAAACTGTTTGGTTATCACCATTACTCAGAATGTCTTATTTGTTTCACAGAAGAACGTCATACAGGTTTGAAAAGACATGAGGGTAAGTAAATGACAGAATTTCCATTTTTTGGGTGATCTATCCCTTTAACATTAACATTACTGGAACATTATGAGTAAACAATATCTGTGTGGAAGGGTTGCTTCTGCAGAATCTGTAATAACCAGCGAGCAGCAGTACAGAGCAGAGGAACAGCAGATGTGAAGCCAGAGGGACGTGTGGAGGGTCTTACTCTTTGGGGCGGCCGCTGTCTCCATGGAATAGAGAGGGAATGCCTCTGTCTCTGCAGGGAGAAAACCAACTTCTGTTCAATTGCTATTTTTTGCTTAAAGGGAGAACAAAGTGTGACCCGTGACAATGGCACAATTGAGAAATCCTTTAATACAGTTAATGAAAACTAAATATAAACGTGACCTCCAGGTTGGTTTGACACCTCAGTGACCGTGTTTCCAGGAATAAACCCTTTGAAGATGCTCAAACACTTGAATGGCTGTCAAAAAAAATGAATAGTCTGTGAAAGCGGAAACGCTTTGATCCCAACGCTCTGGCTCCATGTACAACAGGAGAGTATTTTTGATTTAAAGATAAGCTGTGTGAAGTTTTCTCATTCCAGTCTCATCCAGAATCCATCAGAAGGCAGACGAGTCATCAGTTATGTCTGACATCTCTCTGTCCCACAGCACAGTTTTCTCATTTTCAATATACAGTGCATCTGCTAGAGCACTCACTGCACACAAACGGATATTCACTTCCTGTCTTTTACAAATTTTCAAACGATACAAGTTTGTCAAAGATGCCTATGTAACAAAAAAGCTGAAATAAAGCATCAGTATCAATTAGTCCACACTGATTGCACCTTGATTGATGAAGGAAAATTTGCTGACTAAATATATGTTAATTTTAGGGCTGTCAAACGATTAATCGCGATTAATCGCATCCAAAATAAAAGTTTTTGTTTACACAATATATGTGTGTCTTCTGTATATATTTATTTTGTATATATAAAGACACACGCATACAGTATATATTTTGAAAATATTTACATGTATTTAAAAGTTTATATTTATATTCATATAATTTATATTATATAAAAATATATTTAATATATAAATATAACATGTTTTTCTTAAATATATACATGCATGTGTTTGTATTTATATATACATAATAAATATACACAGTATACACACATATATTATGTAAACAAAAACTTTTATTTGGGATGCGATTAATCGCGATTAATCGTTTGACAGCACTAGTTAATTTACTGACTATGCATGTGTTATTTATTGACTCAAGGAATCCTATTTTTGTCTATTTTTGTATTTTCTGTCCTGAATAATGCAAAATTCTGTGCAGTGGGTTTTAAATATGACACAGCAAGCTCAATCAAGCTGATAGCAGAAAACATCAAAATATTAAATACACAAGCATATATGGGAGAGGAAAGTGTAGAACCTGTGAATGACGATTGCAGAAGCAACATTTAAATAAAGCTCTGACTTTTAACCAGATTTCAGCAGCAAACTCGTCTTTGTCAAAAATGATTTCCCTCTTGTTTGAAAATGCAAAGTCGTTTATATTTATCTACATCAGTATTCTTCAATATAATCAGTGTGTCTGCTGACCTTATCACACAATTGGAAAAGAAATTAAGATGAATAATGAACTGATGTCTGTGTCAGCTAGTGATATATTTTTGGGGATATCATTATTTTTTTGCATTATGATGTTGACAATTAAGCACATAAAATCTTTTTGTACTGTGTGTTTTTAATATATGGATTTATTACTGAAGTGTCTCATTTCTGTTCCACCAAGCACAACTCATAATATAGGCTGTGATTAAGAAAACAAAAGAAGAAAGCTAATATCACTACATGGAGCCATCTAGAGGCAATTCAGTACCAATGCCGGTCCAAGTGTGATATGAAACTGAAAAAAAAAAAAAACCTCTCTTAAGTGTAGCTTCAGAAAACCAACCTGAGCTTACTTGAGCTTCCTCAAGCATCTCTTCCTGTCATTATCTCTGACTCTCTAAACAGAACCGGAGATCTCCAGAGGACAACTCCACAGGCTGACAGGTTTAAACTTAGTCCAGACGAACCGTGCTGCATGCAAATAAGGCAAAGCGTGTTATAATCACACACGTATTATGCACGGCTCAATTAATGAACCAAACTGAGAAATATTGCATGCAAAGGAAATAAATGAGTGAATAAGTGCTAAATAATTAAATGTTTTCTGCACCAGCAAGAGAGCTTGCATCATACAATATACTGCTTGTGTTTGCAAAACAGCTCTCTCTCTCTCTCACACACACACACACGCACACACACATACACATACATAGCTAAATATAACAAAATAGCAGCTTTAAAAAGAATATAAAAATAGAAATGCATTGGTTGTAAAAAATACTTCTGTGGGTCAGTGAGAGTGAGAAAAAGTTCAAATCTGCAAAATTATGTGCAATAGGGTTAAAAATTATAAAACGTGCTCAATCAAGCTGAGCATTACCTTCTGGTAGCAGAAAACGTTATCAAATTAGGCAAAATATTAAATAAACATGCAAACAACAGTCTTTTTGCCTTATTTAAATTTGTATTATTATTAAATTATTATCATTATTAAACTTTGTTGACAGTTATTTCCTGCCATTGTTTTTGCTGTAAATATTTCATATTTCATATATAATTAGGTGTAGCAGGATTTTGGACCAATGAGATTTCACTGTGGGCGGAGCTACTGAGTACATTGTGACAAACAGTACTAAAAATGCTACAAACTCAGAATTATGTCAATCATATCATACTGCACCTGATTAAAACATTAATTAGGATCAGTCTAATGCATTACTAAGTAATTTAATTACAGTTTCCTTGAAAAAGTAAAGTAAGGGATTACTCTTTCTGTAATGTCATTACAGTTACTTCTGATGTAATTGCATTAAAAAGTATATAGACTAGAACAATTCTATATCTAATGTTAAAATGTATGTTTTTAATGTAACCACCTCCCTTTTAATGCTTTGGTCAGTTCAATAATAAATTACGCAGTTTTTTCATTATTTATTTGAAAGAATTGAGAGTGGTTTCATGTCTATTCTTGTATTGTTCAACTGATCGAGGTTTAGAAAGCAATTAGTAATAAGTAACCCCATACTTTTTATAGAGAGTAATTAGTACAGTAATCTAATTATACTGCTGAAGATGTAATTAGTTAGTAATTAATTACTTTTTAGAGTAACCCAACACTGATTAGGATTTATTATCAGAAAGTGACTATTTACTGTAATGAGAGTTTGTTGGTTAAGCTGCCTGTTAGCCGTCAATAGCGCCGTTCAGAGAACCAGAGCTGACAGACACTGGTCGAGGAGTATTAGTTTAGTGAAGTCTATGAAATGTTAATGAAATGTTCTGTTTGATCTTCAGTCTGACATATTAGATGCGACTCATTGACATGCATGAAGAATATGGCTCGTGTGGTTATCCTATATAATAACTGACTTCATCCCCCGACCCACATCAAACCCACAAGGAGTGACAGAAAATACATAATTGAATACAAAACACAGATTTCGCTCAGACTCTTGAGCAGACAGTATTTAAACACACACACACACACACAACCTTGAGTTGCAGGTCACTCTCAACCAATATGAAAACTGTACTGAAAACACAATTCAGATTCCCATCAGCGGACCAGCATTAATGCACCTCAGTAAAGAAGATAAACCAAACCTGCGAGTCCAGTCTGTGATCCCCACAGATTCAAAACACACACACACACACACTCAAAACAAAACAATGTTATTGATTCTCAGAGCCTGTAGTCAGTTTCTTGAGATAATGCAGAGAGCGAGTGAGAGTGATTCATTGTGAAGGGCCGGTAAGGGCCTCTTCATGGTAAACAGCTCAAACAATAGTGGAGTCAAAGGCCGCGGTGGAGTCACAGGTCGACCGCTGAAGTATAGCCGAGCCGTGGGGTGCATACGGGGACGATTGTGTGTTTGTGGCCCTCTTCAGAATAGATAACCGCTGTGCCACTACAAAGACCCCAGGCATCTGGCAAGGCTGGCATGGGCGAACAAAAGGGCAAAAGGACTAAGACCGAGTGGCAAGAACCAGTCACAAAAGAGCCAAGCTGCCATCCATTCAACAAGTCCAGACTCCTGCCAAGACAGGTGCCAGTCCACCCAGAGCAAGCAGAGCCATTCAGATCGCTTCAGTGCAGAAGAGCCTTTCTCTGTAAACAATGTTACATCACAAACACTGGCAAAAAGTGCTCTGGCACAACAAAGCGGAAATCTTGTTTACGAAAATCTGTTTCATGCACTAATCGCTTAAACACGTCTAATTGGTCAGTTTAGGGAAATTAAAATTGTAGCAAGCACTGGCAAACATGTTGTGGTGCAAAGAATGGTAAATCCTACAAAAGTTGTATTCTGAACTGGGTCACACTTTATTTTAAGGTCCAATTCTTGGTATCAACTACAACTTTTGCCTCAATAAACTCCTAATTTGCTGCTTATTAATAGTCAGTGAGGTAGTTGTTTAGTTTAGGTATTGGGTAGGATTAGGGATGTAGAATATGGTCATGCAGAATATGTGCTTTATAAGTACTAATAAACAGCCAATATGTTAATAATAAGCATGCTAATGAGCAACTTGTTAATAGTGAGAATTGGTCCCTATACTAAAGTGTTACCCTGAACTTTTGAAAGTTTTAAAAGTTTAGAGAAATTTATTGAAAAGCAAACACTGGAGGAAAAAAAAAAAAAAAAAAGTGTCCAGGCACAGCAAATGAATATTATATATATATATATATATATATATATATATATATATATATATATATATATATATATATATTAGTATGACAATTTTGAAGCATGAAAAATTGGTTTTATAATTTGTAGTAAGTTCAGAAATGTGAATTTAAATCACAGAAAACACTGGTGTAAAAGTGTTGTGTCAAAACAAACAAAAGCCCTTATTTATAAAAGTTGTTTTCGCTTACTGATCTTTAAAGTATGTGACATTAAACTCATAAGTTTCAGAAGATTATTATGAAAATTACAGCAAACATTGGCAAAAAACAAAACAAGAAACGTTCTGGTACAACAGACAGAAAATCTAATTTACTCAAATCTGTTTTGTATGCTAACTGATGAAGCATGTGAAATTGGTCTTACAATTTGTAGCAAGTTTACAAACATGAAACCAAATCACAGCAAAAAGAAAACAAGTGTTTTGTTTTGTATTTACAAAGCTATTTTTGCATGCTAATCTTCAAAATATGTAATATTTATATATAACAAACAGATAATCTACTTTACGCAAATCTGTTTTTATAATTAATTCATACTGGTTTATCAGTTAGGGGATTTAAATTATGACTGACAACAACAGACAAAAAAACTCTTCATGCACAACAAACAGAAAAAAACTTGTTTGCTGATCATGTTTAAATATGCTCTTACACTCTGTAAAAGCTTTACAGACATAAATCAAAATATCAAATTATTGTTTTGTAAGAAAGAAACATTAATTAACAAAAGTTTGGTTTGTATGCTAATTGCAGAAATGTGCGACATTGGTGTTAGTCTTAAAAATGTTCAGGGAGAATCTAAACCATAGCAAACAGTGACAAAAAGTGTTCTGGAACAACAAACGGTTTTATTAAAAAATAATAATCATTTTCATGCAATTTTAAAGTAAAATTAAAATATATATAAAAATAGATTAATAAAAAAAAAAAAGGAAATAAAGAAAAAACTTTGATGATTTTGATGACTTAAAATTAGGACCTTTTGAGTAAACTCTCCCAGTGAAGACAAATTGACCAAAACAACTGCTGAAAGAGGAAAAATCCATCAAGACGCCAATGACATCATTCTTAAGTTTTCTAGCACAATACATCCATCTCTACAGAGCCGAATATATTCTTGAATCCTCCCAAGACGCACCATGGAGAATTTGTGTGGACGTCAGCGTTAAATCCCACGTACACGACAACCGTTTTAAAAAACAACGTCGTCATGCGTCCAAAGCAGCTGATAGGTAGAAAACAATCGCACTCACAAACGCTGGTCGGGTGGCAGCCATTGGGCCGGAACGGGACGCGGAGGGACGAATGCATAGACGTACAGACGCGGACGGAGGAGACGCGACTCTCTCGTTTAACTCCCTCGGGCTGACTGCATCTCCGCATCCAGACCAGACCTCCCCTTCCTAAACTTGCTGGGCCATACAGAGAGCTTCCCACACTGTCTAATCCTGGGACGGCCTGTATTAGCATGAGCTTTGCCTTCCCAACCCCCTGCCACACACACACACACACACACACACACACCCTCATGCAAGTCAAAATCTCTTTTGTATGAAAAATTAGACTTTGTGTGAGATTGTGTGTGTGTGTGCGAAGAGGAAGCACACACACACACACACACACACACACACACACACACACACACACACACAGACAGAGACAGACAGACAGAGGGAAAGTGATGGGTGTTGTGCGTTCCTGCGCCCACACGCTGTCACTCAGGGCAGCGAAGTGTCCCGGACCAGCCAGCCGTGACTGCTGGGGGAGGAGAAAGAGAGAAACAGACAGAAAACAGACAAGAGAAATGATGACAGACTGCTGTTTGGACATTAGGGACTGCAGGACTGACTGTCCAAACACAGATGGACAGAAATTCTGCTGCGACAGACACAAGGCAGAGAAGATGCTTATCATGTTGATTTCAAGTCAACATGAAACATGTGCAATCATTTTACATCTGATGTTTGACATATTTCAGAGTGAAATAAGACATTCAATGACACATTTTTAAAGTACTGTAGAGTGAGATTTGTTTTTAGCCATCGGGAATTGTTGGAGCATAAAAAATGAATGTTTCTCCTAGAAAGCAAAACGTTTTGGATATAGAATCCAAGAATGGGGGAAAAAGATATATGTGACCCTGGAACACAAAACCAGTCTTAAGTGTCAATTTTTCAAAATTGAGATTTCTACATCATCTGAAAGCTGAATAAATACGTTTTCCATTAATGTATGGTTTGTTAGGATCGGACAATATTTGGCTGAGGTACAACTATTTGAAAATCTGGAATCTGAGGGTCCAAAAAAATCAAAATATAGAGAAAATCACCTTTAAAGTTGTCCAAATGAAGTTCTTAGCAATGCATATTACTAATCAAAAATTAAGTTTTGATACATTTATGGTAAGAAATTTATTAAATATCTTCATGGAACATGATCTTTACTTAATATCTTTACTTAATAACTTTTTCGATAATTTTGACCCATACAGTGTATTTTTGGCTATTGCTACAAATATATCCCAGCGACTTAAGACTGGTTTTGTGGTCCAGGGTCACATATATTTAAATTATATACTTTTGGTAGGTGGCTAAAAAAAAAAAATCCTGTTTTATTTTTTTTCTTAAAATCCATTTTTCTTTTCCCCCATTTAAGTTTTTCTGGATTTTTAGTAAACAGCATGTCTAAATTAACTGAAATCATAAAACTTGCACAATTTAACAACTATTTATTAAAAGTTCAACAAAAAAAATAATTTTAGGGCACTATGAAACCAGTTTATTTTTTCTCAATAACAATTTAAGGAATCTTAAAACTAACAATTTAACAATTCCTCTTAATTTTGGGAAAACACAAGTACATGTGATGCACAACAGAGGTTCACTGTTAATATTAACACATGGAAAAAGCCATTTGCAGTTTGAGAAACAATGAGGTTTTGGGTTTGAATCTCCAAAAAAAAGATCATTTCATATAAGGTTCATTCATATGCATATGATAATATTACACAGCATGATTTGCTTTAAGGTTTAAATTTAACTTTGAATGCAACATTTCTATGTAGACTTAGGATCCCCAATGTACTAAGAAAGTGAATTGGGATTTCATGATTACTTCATCAGTTGATTTCACCATTTGCCATAAATCAAGCAATCGCTGAGGCTCATCAATAAAAGCGTTTCCATTAAGAGCACAAATCCAATGGGAGCGAAGCGAATTAAGCTTCATGATTCACTCTGGGTGTTTAGTTTGCTGCTGCTGCAACTCATTGAAGCGGCAAACAAACAGCTCTGCACATGAACCACTGCAGTTGTCTCACATACACACCAGACTCATCCTGAGACTTTCACAAGCTGCAGGACCTTCAATCACAGCAGCTAGAGATTACCTTCACAAGAAACAATTACTGGCATCACAAAACACCACTTCTGTTTCTTCCCAAGCTCCCGTTTCTTAATAATATGCTGAAATGATATGTTGATCAAACAGACAGATACTATAGATAGATAGATAGATAGATAGATTCCAGCAGAGGGCAGGAGAGAGTAACAAACATGGACACAGAGTATGAAAGGAACAGAGACGGTGTGTGTGTTTTGTAAGACTCTTCACACTGGAAAAATTCCACACAAATCTCAAATGTTTGGCTCACGAGTAACAGAAACATGCTGAACAGCGTGAGAGACAGAAAGGGAGCAGAAGAGAAGAGCAAACAAAGAAAAGATAAGAAAACGGAAAAACAGTCAACAAATGAAGAAAACAAAACTTATCAGCAGGTGAGTTTTCTCTGCTCCCTGACCTCTCGTCATTTCACATCAAATGTCTCCAAACAGAGAGCAGAAACAAAATACTATTTCCTGAATAAATTGTTATTGTTAGAGGACATGTCTCCTGACCCACTGAGTAAGGTTATCCGCATGGAGATAAGGTCATGAAAAAGAAAAAATGAGAAAAAAAAGAGAAACTTGGACACAGCATTAACCTTTAGGAAACACTCCGAAAACAGCTTAAAAGTGTAATAATTTTGCTCTAACTTAATGTTACACTACAAAAAAAATACTTTCTACAAAATGGGTACAAAACAGGGCTTAAAAAGACTTTTCTTTCCTTTTCAGCACATGGTTAGTGAAAGTGGTCACACTTTATATTAGGTGGCCTTAACTACTATGTACTTACATCACAAAATAAGCACAATGTACTTATTGTGCTCATATTGTATTGCAAAACACCTCTGCTGCTATTGAGGTGGGATACGGGTAAGGTTAGGAACAGGTTTGGAGGTATGGGTAGGTTTAAGGGCGGGTTAAGATTTAAGGGATGGGTGTAATTATAAATGTAATTACAGAAATTAATTACAGATGTAATTACATATAAATGTTTTTAAAAATACAAGTACAATGTAAAAACATGTACATAATAAGTGCACTGTACCAAATGATTCATTTAAATGTAAGTACATAGTAGTTAAGGCCACCTAATATAAAGTGGGACCGTGAAAGGAGGTGCCTAAAGTCAGCATGAAATGGAAAGTTCTTACTAATATCAATTGAATATCAGTGGAATTGAATCATTTCAACAGATTATGCCAAATACAAACATTTGATGGGTTTCAACTAGCTACTTTTCATGTTAGGTCAGTTTTGTGTGTTAGAAAAGAGTCAAACATATGGAAGACCGTTTCTGCCACTGAATATAAAATAAAACAAGGTAACTGCGACTTTTTATCTAACAATTCTGACTTTTTTTCCCCTCGCAATTTAGATTTTTTTTTATCAGAATTGTGTGACAGAAACTTGCAATTCTGGGAAATAAAGTCAGAATTGTGAGATAAAGTCGCAATTACCTTGTTTATTTTTTTATTCAGTGGTGAAAACGAGCTTCCATACAAACATGTCTAATAAGCCTCACGACAAAAATAAAAATGGCAATTTAGCCTCTGATACTTCACAGCAATTCATCTGCGCACTTGAGTGTGTTGGTCAACGGTCTTCCATTACCTGCGACCGTCTCGCCTGTAAGAGTGTAAGACCAGGTGTGATGGAAACTGTGCACGAGTCCCTCTGTGTTTGTATCCAATGTCAAGATCTTCAGATTGAAGCCAAAGCAATGGTAATATAGGAAGCTTAACTCTGATTGGATTTCAGACATTTCCTCACACATTTCTCTCAAAGAAATGGCCATAAGCTTAAATCAACAGCATAAACTGCATTTAGGGTTAAAAACTTACAATGGAAGTGTCCAAGAGGTTTACGTAGCCAGATATGTGAAGCTCACAATTTTATTAAAACACTGACATTAATTCTTCTGTGTGTTATTAACCAAACTATCACTTTTGTGGTGGGACTACTGTTCTAAGCATATGAGGCTTGTCATGCACCTAAACATCCATCTTTCGGATGAGACGTTAAACCGATGTCCTGACTCTCTGTGGTCATTAAAAATCCCAGGACACTCATCGTAAAGAGTAGGGGTGTAACCCCGGTGTCCTGGCCAAATTCCCTCCACTGGCCCCTGTCTATCATGGCCTCCTAATAATCCCCATCCACTTGATTGGCTCTATGACTCTCTCTCCTCTCCACCTGTAGCTGGTGTGTGGTGAGCGCACTGGCGCCATTGTCCTGTGGCTGCCGTCGCATCATCCAAGTGGATGCTGCACACTGGTGGTGGTTGAGGAGAGACCCCCCACATGATTGTAAAGCGCTTTGGGTGTATAGCAATACACAATAAAGCGCTATATAAATGCTTCATTCATTCATTCATTCAGATGGCTTTTGTTTAGACTGGTACGTTTTCTGGCCTTTTTTCATCATCTGACATCATGAACATATGCAGACCACAGGAAGAAGACAAGTTTATGTTCTTCTGCAGATTCAAGACAATAGTCTGACAGACTACCTGCTCAGCTCCATGTAAACAAGGAATTTACAACACCTCCTTTCTTGGAGGCATCCATGCTTGCACACTGTGAATTTACCTGGTTTACAGGCGTTAATAACATATCGTTGTCACAACAATGTTGAAAGACTGGAAATAAAGTAAATAAAGACGAGGTGTATTGAAGCCAAAGCACTCCTTTAACACCACTAGAAATGTCCAGTTGTGCAGTCCATGGAAAGAATTCCTGTTTCAAATTCCAGAAAAACTATCAGACAGCAACACATCTTTAACTAGAAAAGAGGATGCTTGTATGAATCCGCTTTTACATGCATATTTCCCTTTAAGTCACTGCACAATGAGAAATGACGGACTGAAAAGGTCACCATTTACCATTCATTCCCTGCATCTCATAAATATTCCCAATGGACTCCAGCTACGAACAATTACCTGTGCCATTATTAACAGATTCTGTGAATTACATTGGTTTTGATCACTTGCAATTTAAGTAAAAATCGATTTTCAGTGATGCACCTAAATGTAAACTGAAACCGAAAATACCCTAATTTTGAATTAGCCTTTCATTTATGATATTTTTAAATGTGATATGAAACTGAAACAACTTCTAGAATATAATAATCAAGGCTGAAAACATGTTCAAGTACTGAATATTATTTGCTGTGAAACCAAAAATTCCTCAAATGCAATTCTGACATGAACCCACCTACTTCCCAAAACAAATGTTCCTAAAACTATGATCTTTATGAATAATGAACTATGAATAATACCATTTAAAAAAAACCTCGAACTGACTTTAGTCCAAATGTAAACTCTCCAGTAGGCTACAGCAACAAAGTGCTAAAGAACGCGCAACAAAAGACAGTTAATTTAAGATTATTTGTGGTAACACTTTATTTTAAGGTGTCCTTGTTACACGTTACATGTACTTACTATTATAATAACAATTAATTATGCATAATTACATGCAAGTAACCCTAACCCAAACCCTAATCCTAACACTAACCATATAGTAAGTACATGTAGTTAATTAATATTACTCAGTATGTAAATGTGTAATTACACTGTAACAAGGACACCTATAAAGTGTAACCTTATCTGCTCATTTTCTCTTTTAGCCATCAATGGCATTTCCTGCCAAAATTTTTGGTGCTCGAAATTCGGATTTATTCCTACTCATTTGTGTTGTGTACAATGTAAGCAGGTCAGTACATCCAGGCCACAAGGGGGAGCTCTTACCTCGTCCCATTCTGAAGTGAAGGAAGGTGATTTTTCCAGTCTTCTCTTGGTGGTGCTACAGTTGGACACTGACTCACTCCGGCCGCCCAGCCCCGTCTCTTCCTCACCGGGTGGAGACACCAGCAGGTCGGAGTCGGACTTCGAAAGGCTTCGCGCCAGCTTGAGATCGCCCGGCGGAGGCATCCTTCTCGTCAGCTGAGAATCGCGGGCCGGAGAGTTGTGTTTCGGCGAATGCCGCGGCTCTTTGTGGACCGTGGCGTAGATAGCTTTGGGGTCAGTGTCCTGGAGAATGGTTTCCATGGCGATCGCCGATTTGGGATGGGGAATGGGGGCGGAGCTCGCAGATGTTGGAGCGCTGGAAGCCTCGCTGGACTTCACTCCAGAGGAAGGCAGTCTGAACGCTTCCTCGCGACAGTCGACCACCGGCGAGGAACCGTGAAGCAGACCAGTGAACTGCTCAGGAACGGCAGCGCTTATATCCTGACCATGCGATGAGCTCTCTGTGAGGAGAACAGAGGAGAGAGTGAGAGATTTACAGCCGTATCTAGACCAGATAACATGAAACCGCCCACTCTACTACTGTCCAGTGCCTGAAACAAATCTGTTTTTGTTTTCGGACTGGAAAAGGGAGGGAGAAAGAAATGCAGAAAGAAAGAAAAGTTGGGCTCACCAATTCCAAAGTGCCTGTGTTAGAAAATTCCAAGCGCAGGCTATGAGCAGCTGACTTTTCTCCATAGAGGTCTGTTTGAGACTTGCTTGTTTCTATTCCCTGTTTCTCCCTCTCTCTCTCTCTGTCGCACTTCTAACAAGCAGACAGCTTTATAAGGCTTGCTTCCAGAGAAGTTATGCCTCACTAAGGATTCCCTTCATTATGAGTGGCAAGCTTGAAACAGGATACCACAGAGATGACTGAAAGAAACACACTCGCTCTCTCTCTCCTTCTCACAAACACTACTTTGCCACATCGTTATGCGTTGGGTTCTTAAATTAAATCCCTGCTTTGTGATTATGAAAAATCCTTCTCCCAGAACAGCACATTCACAGATCTCTTCTTACACTCTCTCTGGCCTGAAACATGCTATAGGCAGGTACATGGATACTTATGCAAGCTTGATTTCAAGGAGAGTTGCATTCTCGGTGTCGCCACAGGGGGCGCTACAGTGTACATTAGCGAAAATTTTCACTTTCTCTTTTAGGACAACTACTGTCATGCCAGAGCAAAAGTTCATACAGAATCTTGCTGAACAAGTTAGAAAAAGTTATTTTTGAAAAATAACATCAAGCTTCAATCTGAATATTCCTACTCAACTCTCTGTTGTTGTTTCTAATTTATTTACACATGCCGTCGAACTGTTGTATAAACACAATATCACACTCGTAGATGTGAGATACAACTGTATATCGACACGCTGTGATTACTTACGCTGAATCACAGCGGTGCCAATATACAACCGTATCTCACGTCTACGAGTGTGATATTGCTTATATATTGAACCATTTAGGGGTAAATAAGGTACAAAAGTGTCACTTTAAGGGTGCTTTCACGCTAGCACTTTTGGTGCGCACCTGGGTTTGATTGACGTCAGAGTTCAGTACATTTGGATGATGTGAATGCTGTCTTCCGAACTCAGGTGCCCACCCGCGAATCGTACCTGAGTCCACTTAAAAGGGGTGGTCTAGGGTACGGTTTGCTTCTGATGAGAATGCAATCATATCAAATTGTGGAAGTGAACCTTTAATGATGTATTATTTGATAAAAATGCGCCGTCATTACTAAGCAACGGGGTAAACAGCTGCTGGCTTGATGATGCAAATGAACTGTGGTTTGGACCCAAATAAAATAATATGAACGCATTCCAGTGGGAGCAAGGGGAGGAGAGAGCAATCAAACTCGAGTTTGGACCAGTCAATCAAACCAAGTGTGAAAGCACCCTAAGGGTACTGCCCCAGTGACAAGCTGCTGCACCCTAAAGGTACAATTTCTGCACATGTTTTTTCTTTCACATTCTGAAGTGTGACCCAAGCGATGGTCATGTGACAGTAGGAGCGTTTCCATTACAGATTTGCGTAAAACTTTTGCGATATTTTATGAAAGTCGTTAAAAAAAATATTGCAAAATGATGGTATTTCCATTAATCAATGTCATGTGACCAAAACGTAATTTTTCCTCTCGTGATAAGTCATGACGACAGATGTTGGTATGTTTACGTATATATAACAGCCACTGCACAAGCAATTATTATTAATTGAAAGAGGTCGCATGTATCTTAGAGAGGCAGCATGGACAGCCACTTCGGGGATGCCAGGTGACCTGTAAATACGAAAAAACTGTTTCCATTGCAGTTTAGCAAAATATTCCCTTTCCGAATTGCCTGAAAAACCACCTCACTTGAGCGTAAAAACTTTTTTGCGATATATGGGAGTTTTTGTAAAATTGACGTGTTTCCATATTTTCAATTCGCAATTTCAATTTGTACAATTTGAAGGGTAATGGAAATGCAGCTAATGACAACATGGCGGATGTAGTACATCTGAATTTCAATCATACCAGCCATAGTCATACTATATAGAGCATGCTTTTTTAAAGGCACAAAGTGCCTTTAGGACTGGGGTTTACTATCGCTACAGAAACGTAAGTACGCAAAGTAGGACTTGTTGTTGGCCCACATTCAGGTCTGTTTCACACGTGTGCTCTTGCATAGATGGTTTCTGGCGAGAATGTTAAATGAACTAAAAGGACAAACACTCCAAGTGTATATTTGGAAGTGCAACAACTGAAAAACACTCACTTGCATCTGTTCTCTTCTGTATATGCACTTGCCTGAAACATCTCCTCTGGCAAACACACACATACAGACCAAGAGATAAATCCAACCCCAGGTCCCTGATACGAGCCAGGCGGCTGGGCAAACCGCCACCATACCAGAGATATCCTGGTGTTACGTGTGGTGTTTGGTGACAAGAAAACCATGTCAGCCATGTCAGACCCTAAGGCCAGAAACATTCTGTATGCAAGTACACAAACACA
This sequence comes from Tor tambroides, assembly GCA_021397915.2. Taxonomy (NCBI): domain Eukaryota; kingdom Metazoa; phylum Chordata; class Actinopteri; order Cypriniformes; family Cyprinidae; genus Tor; species Tor tambroides. The sequence goes on from JAFVLL020027536.1 coordinate 177,065, forward strand.
TTGCAATAACCTGTAACATTGTACATAGTTGTACATAGTATAATCTTGTGTTACTGAGGCGGTAACAAACCTCAAGGAAGCAACACAGTTACTTTCTGTTGTTGGTGAACAAAAATATGACCAAGACTAAACTTTGGGTCACTCTTTAAAGTCCAAAGCAAAATTTGGATCTTGAAGCAAAATCAGAGCATTGGGACCTTTGTGGCAATGTGAGCTTCTGTTGAAATGAACTCAACGCAACTCTAATATTTGGTTTACGATGAACTACAATTCAGCAACTCTCTCCTGAGAACTTCATATCTCAAGTTTTCCGAGGCACTAGGACTGAATAAACCGCCCACTCTGTGAGGCACTGATGTGTGTGCTGGAGGAACATACAGATACACAAGGCCATGAGTCCAATCACTTTCCTCATATAAGTGACACACCTAAAAACATACACACACAGGCAGCTCAGGACTCAAGTCTGTGTTTGCGTTTGTGACCCCAAGCCTAAACTGTGACGTCAATTTAAATCAACAAGACCCTCTGGAGAAGATGAAGTCAGTGTTGTTCTCCATCCAAACCCAAGGCTTTAGTGTTAACACTACACATTGACAGCATTTCTCCAAGAGAAAGTCAGGTGTTTACTCAAACAACTTGTTCGTTTCCAGTAACTACACGCATGCACTGGTTAAATCATCCAATGTTCAACGAAATAAAAGCAGTATGACCATGTTCCAAGCCAAAGAACACCATAGCTCTGTTTCTAAACCTAGTACCTTGCAGCCTGCAGTCTATGCAATGTCTTAATGTGCGGTCACATTAGTGAAATTTCTGGAAAAAATGTATACAAAAAAGATCCATTGTACACACTCAATAGTGTAGCGATGTATGAAGCACTGCACACACAGAAGTCACTTTCAAAGAAGTCTACAGATGTTCACTTTCATCATGGTGAATTTGCATGACCAAATTTTAACATGAGCGAAATCTGCATGGGGAACTTTTTTGCCCTCATTGGAAACTCCCAAATGAACAGATTCCTATTGAATCAACCGAAAACTTTTTAGCAAAATTTCACCAAGCACTGGTAAATGTGACCACACACACCAACTAAAATTAAACTGATTTGAACCCCTTTAAATGGGTGAAAAGACTCTAAATGGTCACTTGTACACATCGCACAAATAGCGTACAAGGCTACAACAATTCCTATAGTGTTTTAATTTAGCATGTTACTACGTCAACAATGCAATACTGTAACATTCTTACAAGTTCATAGCACAATGTGTAAAATAGATGTTTTAATCACCAAAAATAATGATAATAATAAAATTAAAAAATAAATAAAAATTAAACCAGCCTAAACTGGTTTGCTGGTCTTAAAGCATTGATTTAAAAAAATAATAACAATAAAGTCGTTATTTTTGTTTTCTTTGTGCACAAAAAGTATTTTCCTAGCTTCATAAAATGAAGGGTGAACCACTGATGTCACATGGACTACTTTAACGATGTCCTTACTACCTTTCTGGGCCTTGAACGTGCCAGTTGCGTTGCTGTTTATGCAGGGTCAGAAAGCTCTCGGATTTCATCGAAAATATCTTAATTTGTGAACGAGCTCTTACAGGTTTGGAACGACATGAGGGTGAGTAATTAATGACAGAATTCCCTTTTGTGGGTAAACTAACCCTTTAATTGGTCTCCTATCTTGGTCAGACTGGTCAATTGGCTGGCTTTAGAGGGTTTTGGGGTAATTTCAACTAATCAGGCTGGAAAATCATGTTTAACCAGTCAAGATTCTCTTAGGTTTTTTCAATGATGTTCAGTATTGAATTAAATAAGTGCATCTATTACACTGATCAACATTGCTTTCCTGCTTTAAAACTGTCCTGAACAAGCCTGAGCTCATTTTCCAGTCTCTCAGTCCAGTTATTTGGTCTGTAGGGTGGTTTTAGAGGGGCACCCAAGACAAGCTTGCCTAGCCCCATAGCTAAGCCAGTCTAAACCAGCTAAGAACTGTAAACCAGCTTCTGCCAAGGGTTTTTTTTTGTTTGTTTTTTTTTTAAGCAGGCTCTTGACTGTGTATGCCATTTTAGCAATCTGTCTTGAAAAATCTAGATGAGCCTTTACATTTGAAGTGCATCTTGTGTCTACTATTTCACTTACTAAATAGTAGGCAGAATACTGTGCAAACAGTGTTGTACTGAGTAAGCTGCATGCTAGTTTTTCCATTTCGAACACAGCCAAGCACACTTGAGCAGTGCTGACATCTGATGAACTGAAGTAATGTCAACCCTCAGAATGTTCTAGGGTAACAGGGCTGACTTCATCGTTCAGCTGTTGCAATCTCCTCGGTGCTAAGTGCTAAGAGCTTTCTAAGCGCGTGCCAACAGTGAGCAGCGTTTATTAAAAGAGGGAAGGGATGGCTAAAAAACACACAACATGATTTTGCACTTAGCATGAAGCTTTCATCTCCAAAGCACTAAGGTCAGACTTTCCTTCAAGTTCTCAATACGTCAACGCATGGCGCCCGCTGTGAGACCCTGACATGAGAAATATGACGAGCTCACGCCCTGTTATTTGGGTGTGTGCTAGTGTGTGTCTACAGGCTGATTTCCTGCAGCGTAATTGACAGGTGCTGAGCGCAGTACGGCTGTGGAGGTGGCAGCTGAGGTCTGTGAAGCTTGGCGAGGGACGAGAAGGGCAAGGAGACAAGGAGAGACATTCTGCTGTTTGTTTTGAAACACGAGGAGAGTCTGGGGGTTTCATATAAATTCCACTGACGTTTATCACACTCAACAATATTATGAAAACGCAACCATAGTAAAACAAGAATTTTATACCATTCTACAACATAACAGCTCTATGTGTCCATTCTTACCGTTTCTTCATAAGACTCACCTTTAGAGTAGCAAGCACCCGAGTCGGAATGGCCTTCTCTTGGTAATGCTAACTAGAGTCGTGTTACACTGAGTAAACATTGTTCTAAGTTAAGCAAGGATTTCTGAGCGATGACTTTAGGAGGATCAGGGAGGGACACAGAGACAAATCGGGACAAATGCACAGGGACATAACAAATGTGTTCACTTTTGCATTACAATCCTGCCAATATTCTTGGTTCAAAATTGTTGACAAATGCAGATATTTTGAAATAGTTCACCCAATAATGAACACTGGGACAACTTTTGTTGAGTATAATCTTTCGAACTTTCATGGAAAAGAACAGTGCAAGCATTCTTTAAAATTTAAAAAGCGGATATAGCAATGAAAAAATATGATATAGGAGGAAAGGTTAAAAGCATTTTTTTTTTTTTCCCTCCTCTTATTATTTTCAACACAAAGTTTCATAGGGAACACAAAAGTTTTGCAAAAGAACGCAAAAGTTTAGTGATCAAACATAAGTTAAGCGAGCAAACACAAAAGTTTCACATGAAAATACAAAAGTTCATTACAGGAATGCAAGTTTAATAAGCAAAAACAAAAGTTTAGCAAGCAAAAACTAAAGTTGAAGTTGTGAGCAAACAAAAGTTTAGCATGCAAATGCAAAAGTTCATTAGAGGAATGCAAGCTTAGCGAGCAAAAAGGAAAGTTTAAGTTGTGAGAAAAAAAACAAAAGTTTAGCAAGCAAAAAACAAAGTTTAATGAGCACAAATGAAAGTTTAGTGAACAAATACAAAAGTTTAGAGAGCAAATGCAAAAGTTTAAAGGGTTCATATAATGCTATATCCACTTTTACAAGTTGATTGTACTGAAATGTGTGTTGGCAGTGCCTGTACACAACCATCCTATAATGATAAAAATCCATCCAGTGTTTTTTTTTAATCTCCTAATATGTTTTCCCCTGTCTCAAATCGAGCTGTTCGTCTTGTGACGTCACAAGATCGGAGGCCCCTCCCACGATTGTTGATTGACAGGAGCTGCTTAACACAGACCCGCCCTGAGCGGCTGTCATCATAGTCCACCATTGTTGATACGCTGAGCAGAATGGCGTCTAAGCGATCGTGGTGTTCTGTTCTTGGGTGTAATAACGAGCACAGCAGTTTTGATGTTCCTAAATCAGAACCGCTGATGACGCAGTAGCTGAGTTTTGTTTTGGAAGGGAATAGTCCCCCAGATCAACCTCAATTCTTTCATGTTTGCGCAAATCATTTCTCACCAGACTGCTTTATAAACGAGGGTCAGTTTAAAGATAGTTTTGCCAAGAAGCTGCTCCTGAAAAAAGGATCGGTACCAAATTCGTGTTCCTGCTGCACCTCCAGAAGAAGTGAGTATAACGTTTTATTAACCTTTATATTAATCTTTGCTAATCGCTTGCATGTTTCACTATGAATGTGGCTAAAGTTTACACTAACTTTCATTACATGAAATCAAGTGTTCATTACGGCATGTTTTCTATGTACGACGTTCTCAATATAATTAATAATCCCACGTTTGTAATGAACAACGCGTTATGGTTATTGTGTTATTATAAACTCTGTATGCTGTGGTAAAGTTAACGTGGTAACAGTACATTAAGCTTACTTTTGTAGATGGTTTATAACGGTGTCTGTTACTGATTAATAAGTAATAAAAAAACGGTTATTAGCAGAGGGGCGGGGTGAGCAGAGCTCATGATCGTTTAAAGGCACATGCACTGAAATGGAGTGCTGAACAGAGAGCTGTTTTTGACCAGGTAAAATGAGTGTTTTCTTACAATATTAACGAGAATTTTTAATTAAAGTATATTACAAACTTTTCATTTAGACTCTAAAGAATCATTAACTTGTACAAAAATGGCATTATATAACCCCTTTAACAAGAAAAAATGAAAGTTTATCAAGCAAACAAAAGTTTAATGATCAAATGCAAAAGTTCAATGAGCAAATGCAAAAGTTTAGCGAGGAAACGCAAAAGTTTAGAGAGAAAATGCAAATGTTTATTGAAGGAATACAAAATTTAACAAGCAAACACAAAAGTTTAGTGAGCAAACGCAAAAGTTTAGTGTGCAAACTAGGGCTGTCAATCGATTAAATGTAATCGCAAATTAATCGCACATTTTTATTTGCTCTAAATGTACCTTAAATTAATACTTTTCAAGTTTTTAATACTCTAATCAACATGGGCATGGATAAATATGGATGCTTTATACAAAATGTATGTTTATTATTATTGAAACCATAGTCAACAGAGCATGAAGAACATGTTTCAAAGGTCATAGATGTTTTTCAAAGAACTTGTTCATGTCTATTAGACACATGAAAAAAGAAATAGGCCTACCAGGTTCCCATTAGTTCTCTTTCTTTGGACTGAGCAGTTTACTTACACAAACCTGTTTACATTTTTGCACGACAGGGCAGCTCACTTCTTCTGAACATGCTAAATGTGCATTTATTATTTATTATTAGATTTGCTTCCCTCTCTGTGCCCACATACTGTATTTTGATCTGCTTTCAATTCTCAATAAAACTGTTTTCATTGATATATTTTACTGTTTCTGTTGTCAGACAACGGAATGAATCTGAAATAGTGATTGAAACGTGACCCATTAAGACTAGCCTACATAAAAAAGCTCTCCCTTCCAAGATGTTAATCTGCACAAAAATCCTGATAATCGAGCCGTCGTGTCGTCTGATGAAATCAAATACACATAAGATAAAGACAATAGCTGTGCTGTGATTTCGGCTATACTTGCATGTAAAATTAGAGAAGCAACATAATATCTGTGTTTAACTGAAAGCGCTGCTCCTCTCCACCGCTCGCTGAACAGAAACTGAGCAGACACAGAGAGAGAGAGAGAGAGAGAGAGAGAGCGAGAGAGAGCGCGCGCGCGCGCGCGCTGGGAAAGCAAGACCTCGCGCGGCAGTACCGGCGATTCTCAGAAACTAAATAAGGTTTGGGCGCTTTTTTGAAGGGAATAAAAGTCGCTAAAGGGGTCTGCAATGTCGCTAAGTTCGCTACACTGTGCATCTCCATTTCTCCAACTACGGGTTAGGCCACGGGTCAAACAGAAAATGCGCGTTGCGTTAATCGCGCGTTAATAAAACTAGTGCCGTTAAAATGAATTTGCGTTAACGCGTTAACTTTGACAGCACTAGTGCAAACACAAAAGTTTAGTGAGCAAACACAAAAGTTTATTGGGGAATGCAAAGTTTAAGAAGCAAACTCTAAGTTTCTCAGGGAAATGCAAATGTTTTGCCAGAAAACATAACATAACATTTTGCAAATGAGTGCAAAAGTTTTGCTGACAAGCACAAAAGTTTTTCAAGTGAATGCAAAGATTTTTCAAGTGAACGCAGAAGTTTATCAAGCGAATGCAGAAGTTTCTTTGGGGAACGCAAAAGTTTAACGAGTGACAACAAGGTTAACAGGCAAATGCTAAGTTTCTCGCCTACATGCTAAGGAAACTCAAAGGTTTTGTTAGACAACGCAAAAGCATTGAAATATAATTTTCTTCCCATCTCATTTTTTCCCCATGTCCCTTTAGGGACTCCGTATAAATGACATGAGGGTGAGTTAATAATATTCAAAGGAACTATTCCTTTAAAGACAGCCCAAAAGTCTAAGTCTTAAACAGATGGCAAGCATTTTACAGAGTAGAGAACATGTTGTCTTAATTTGCTTGATACATTTTCAACTGCTAAATAGTATTTGTCACTCAGATGGTTATTGTTATTCAACCATGGCAATAGCAATCACACCACAAAGAATAATTCTGAGTTTTACAGCAACATTTACAGCAAATGAGCTCCTTAAGCATTCACACATGCACACACTCACCTCCAGACATCTGTCCTGTGCTAAAATGAGGTGCAGGCGGCTGCAGAGTGTTTGTGTTGGACCCTGAAGGTCGTAGGTCAACGTGTGCGGTGGTCTTTCGCTGCAAAAAATAATATCAATATCAGCATATTAAGGAATGTCTAGATTCTGTCAGATGAACAATCGCACAAAACAGTGTCCGTGTCGCACAAAACAGATGCTGCATACAGACGATAATTAACTGTCTACTGCACACTAGACACTGTTCAGACAGCGTGACAGATGTGAGACTGCAAAAACAGTGATGAAACATGTAATGAACAACAAAGCTTTGTTCTAAAACCTTAGAGCTTCGTATGCAGGCAGCATTTTAAAGCATCATGGGATCCAAATATAGATCCTAATTAGGGCTGCAGCGATTCGTCGACGTCATCGATTACGTCGATTATGAAAATACGTCGATTAGCATGGAATGCGTCGACGCATCGCACCTTTAGCCACGCCCATTGCACGAGCCTGCAGTTATCCCTACTTAAGACTCTTTTCCTGCCATGTTTAACACAAAACAAGACTCTAGAGCAGACGGTAAAGGCTAGTATGGCAACATCACTTCACTTCATAGAGCGTTCATAGAATTCTATTATTACGACCGTCAGAACCGCATATATATAGCCGAACTGACGCCTTTACATTGTCAGGATTCACAACCGCATTCAGAGCTGCGTTGAATGAACGGAACACCACGGGACATCGAGTTACCTATATAATCATGACGGGTTTAATGCACTCACAGAGACGGAGAAATGATTCGCGTTCATCGTAAGATCCACCGCAGCTGCTGTCAGTGCCGTGGGCGCGATTGCGCGAGCTCTGAGACGCGCGCGCCAAACGCGCTCTCTGCACTCGCTAACAAAGCATTTAAAGTCATTGTTAGTTGTTTAACTGTGTGATGGATAGGACAAGCCTCGACTGGGCTCATTTATTTAAAAACGGGCTGTCAACTGTGATAAAACTTGTTACGACGCCATTTTTGATTCTGTCGCGCAGTCTGGGGAATCACGCCATGCGTTGATTCCGCCATGTTTAGGTCACATCAGAGCACACAGAAACACACGCAAATCACCACAGAAAAAAGCCGACCGTTTACTATTAATATTTTTTGAAAACTCTTAGAATAAAACGACTAATATGTAAATCTCTTCAAATAAAAAAAATTGCTCTGTGGTTTGTCTGAGAGGCTGCAAATATTCATTATTCAGTCTCCTTCACTACAGTGGTATATGCTAACTGCTAAAACACTTTAGTTAGATTAGCAAAACCATGGCTATTTTTTTAAAAGGGAGAATACATAGCTAGATCTTAAACAGTGGATCGTTTAGCATTGTTATATATATATCACAATTTCCCAGTAAATCTGCTCAGTGTAAAGAATTAAGCCATTATAGAGGTAACAGAACTTACTGTAAACTGCTTTGAACGATGTGTATTGTGGATGCTATGTAAATAAATAATGAACCAAGTTGAAGATTCCTTAGAGATGCCAAACAATGATCCAAGCGATCAAATAAATGAATGAATGAAACTTAATCCTTACAAACAAGTGGCCGGGGATCAAAGCTGCCACAGATAATATTTCCATATATGATTTTCTTTTATTTGTAGTGTGAGGGCTCACAGTTTAATGCAAATCACTGTATATATTAAATCTACAGAGATTATTAAGCCATATCTTATTTGAGTTGTTACCAAGTTTCAGTTTAACTTTCTTTCGAGTTCCGTAGTGAATGTAGACATTTTATAGGCTATTATTTTATGTTTATGTGATTCAACTTAAGATCGCGTTGGAAAGATTAACGGTTACTGTATCAACATATCTTTAATCAAAAGCAGAGGTATTTCATGCAGACATAAGGGCTATGGCATCTATTAATGTCTGCAGGAAATACCTCTGCTTTTTCAGCTTTCTAAGGCTGATAAAATCACGTTTTTCAATCAGTCATGCAGTGGCCATGGCAAATGATGTAAAGTGAGCTCGTCCATCTCGTAACGCGACCAGTAGAATACTGAAACACACTAGTTTTCATCAACGTCTATAATCACTGTATTATCCAGTCTCCGCTGTAGCTCCCGTGACCTAAATTCCCAGAATGCATTGCCGCTGTGACGACACATTCCCAGACTCTATTGTCCTGAATGCGGTTGTGACTTCAGCTGTTCATTCATACAGATTTGTATTCAAACAGATGTTTTAATCTTCTGAATAAATAAAACATTGCAAGTCTCTCACCTGTAAGCAACTGCTGTCTGTCCCAAACAGTAACTGTGAATGCAGCCATAATGCGCATGTCTATTGATTGTATCACTGCCCTTTCCTTCTTTCTCTTTCTTTCTTTCTTTCGTTTGTTCTTATTATTTCTTTCTTGCTTCCTTGCTTTCTTTTTCGTTCTTTTTTTTTTCTCTTTTATTAATTATTTATTGTTATTTTTTTCTCTTTTCTTCTTTTGTATTTATTGTTATTTTCTTTCTTTCATTTTTATTTTTTTATTAATTATTTATTGTTATTATTTCTTTTTCTCTCTTTTCTTGGTATTATTTTTCTTTCTTGTTATTTTCTTTCTTGTTATTTATTTTTTGTAAAGTATTAATTATGAGAAAACGTTTGAATAAAATATTAAAAGATTAAGAGCAAAAGTTACTGTTATTATTTGTTGATAGTTTAACTAAAGAATTCATCAACTGATAAGAAAATATTAAATAAATTAATTGAAAAATAGTTTAACTAAAGAATTCATCAACTGATAAGAAAATATTAAATAAATTAATTGAAAAATAATCGACAGATTAGTCGACTAATCGAAAAAATAATCGATAGATTAGTCAACAATAAAAATAATCATTAGCTGCAGCCCTAATCCTAATATACTTTGTTTTAGCCAAATTCTAAGGCAATACAAGATGGTAAACAAGAAAAATGATTAATTAAAAATAAGCATATTTCATTCAATTCTACAAATTTTCACCAAATACTTGTGTGCGCTGTGTATTTTATGGTTTTTCAGAGTAAAAAGTTATTAGCTTAGCAACATGCTAATATCAAACTCTGCTGGAATGAATTGTGAATCTCGAGTCTTGTGTGAAGTGATATGTGCTGCTGCCTGAAGTGTTACAAATCACTCACTTGTGAGGCGTTGTAGCAGTTAGGATGTTGCCTTATAAGGCAGCTGCCTATGTAGGTAAAGTAGTAGACGGTGAGGTTTTAGAACAGAGCTCGGTAACACTTTATTTTAATGTGTCATAATTCAGAGTAATAACCTAATTAATTACTTAGTAGTAGCCATTGTACTTACATGAAACAAAATGTACTTACCATGTAACTAAGTTATGGAACAGCCTGTACTTACAGTTAGTAATTATGTAGATGTAACAAATTCGGTCTGTTACATATGTGTAACAGTAGCTGCCTATTACATCTACGTAATTACAAACTGTAATTACAGGCTGTTCCATAACTTAGTTACATGGTAAGTACATTTTGTTTCACGTAAGTACAATGGCTACTACTAAGTACTTAATTATGTAATTACTCTGTATTATGACACCTTAAAATAAAGTGTTACCCAGAGCAATCAATATTCTCACCTGAGGTAGGACACTGTTGGAAGACTTGGCTGAGACGTCCACATCTGGAGATAAAGACTTAAAGTTATTCAATTGAAAGATATATCAATAACAAACAAAATGTAAAACACAGCAAATTAAGGGCATATCTTAATATATAAAATGTATGACATACTGATTTGCTTCACGTTTAAGATTTGAACTAGTGGTATATTAGTTTTATTTATGTACTATTGTTGTATATATGTGACCCTGGACCACAAAATTACATCATCTGAAAGCTGAATAAATAAGCTTTACATTGCTTTTCCATTGTAAGGATAGGGCAATATTTGTCCGAGATACAACTATTTGAAAATCTGGAATCTGAGGGTGCAAAAAAAATCAAAATACTGAGAAAATCGCCTCTAAATTTGTCCAAATGAAGATCTTAGCAATTCATATTACTAATCAAAAATTAAGTTTTGATATACGGTTGGAAATTTACTAAATATCTTCATGGAACATGATCTTTTCTTAACATCCCAATGATTTTTGGCATAAAAGAAAAATGTATCATTTTGACCCATTCATCGCTACAAATTTACCCGTGCAACTTAGGACTGGTTTTGCGGTTCAGGGTCACATATAAATTAGTTTATTTTTATATTATATTATCCTTAGTACATCACACACACATAAATGACATAAAAATAAACTAATTTGATATATTAAAAAAATATTTTTTAATTATTTCTTTAGTTTTAGTAATTTCAGTACTTCAAGTTGATATGTGTATGTAAGTGATTAAAAAAAAAAATAAATATAAGAAAGTCTAGAAATCTTAAACATCTGTTTCAGCATAATATAATGCGGTAGTTGCTATTTTCCTTGATGACTGCCATATATGGGAAAGGCATACGCAAATTAGCTCATGTTTAATAAACAAACAAGGGAGGCAAATCTATTCCGTTTATGTGAGGTCTCAAAACAAGAGGACACCATGGAAAATGTGCATGTACCTGTTTTGCTTTGTGTGTTGTTGGGGATTTTGGTCTGAGCGGTGACTAACAGTTCATATGTGTGGTCTTCCTCTTCCAGAGGCTCGGCGCGTTCATCCAGACTGCTGTTGGTGTAAACCGCCTATAGAGAGAGAGAGAGAGAGAGAGAGAGAGAGAGAGAGAGAGACTCAGTGATGTAGAAAACTCTGATATAAAAACCAGTCGCTTATTTCACAGTCCCTACCACTTTACGAGCAGCAGTACAATGAAACCGATGACCGTTTTAATACCAGTGGATAACAGTATTAAGTTTGAATGGCTGACATTTATATGACAGTCCAATGAGTGATGTTTTGCTGACACTGCAGGAATGTATCAAACAAGCTTTGTAAAAAAAGTCTGGCCTACTGCTTTAGTTCAAGTGTTCAGAAGTTGTGAATCTCTGTATCCAGCCGCAGAGTGTTTTAGTATTGGTCATGGGCTCCCGAGTCCTTCAGACAGAAGGTTTGCTGTGTGTTGCAGAGATCCACAGCATTAATATTCATGAGGATGCTGTTTGATTTGGGTAGACGTGCGGAAACAGCAGTCAGCGAGCGGAAAGACAGATTCAACAGCCTCTCGCCGCAATATTCATTGTTCTGCTCTCTAGCATGTGCGCTGCTGCAGATCAATATATCTATTCATTACATACTCCCAACACTTGTATCATATAGAAATATAGATAATAAGAAACCCTATCAAAAAAGGTTAATGCCAATACTATTTTTGGTTACACTTTATTTTAAGGTGTCCTTGTTACAGTGTAATTATACATTTAAGTACTGAGTAATATTAATTAACTACATGTACTTACTATATGGTTAGGGTTTGGCTTAGGGTTCTTTTAATTATGCATTGAATTATTATAATAGTAAGTACATGTAACATGTAAAACAAGGTCACCTCAAAATAAAGTGTTACCTTATTTTTAAACATCCATTATAGTACACTGAGCTACCATGTACTGTAACTATCATGGTAAACGTTCATTATATAGCAAAATACCATGGTATTACCATCGTGATACCTCCACAGAACATTTTTGTAAGGGAAAATAAAAACAAATAAGAGATTTTGAATGAAATTAGACAGAAAGATGAACACTTCATGTTCATATCTGAAAACTGGCAATTTACAGAGAAACGTTTTTTTAATATCAGATTATAGAGGCGGCAGATGCTGGAAACAGCCGGGCAAATCACATCTGCCTCATGGAAACACTGGCCTGTTCTTCCAGAGGTATTTATTAAGGATTCCAGACTTGATTTGATTTTACTAAAATGTGAATCAAACAATGGCTCTCTGATTTTACCTCAGAGCTGAGATCCTCGTCCTGTGCAGACTGATTCTGTGGAGGATGACGCTCTTTCTGTAAGAAAAACTCAGCTAATTCACTATCAAACATGCTGAAAATGTCTTTTTTGAAAGAAAGACTCAATGAAATCACTATTCAAAGTCTCCATCTAGTGGAGGAAACTGTACTACACCAAATCTTCAGATTTATCTTCATCAAAGAACTGCTTTATTGCTTTTATTTAAAAAGCGGGGGAAAGGGTTCAAATACAGCAAAGTTCAATAAATAGTTTAAATGCATTATTAATAAAAACTTTATAATAAATTCATAATTTCTGCCAGGCAATATAATTCATTCACTGGATCTTTACAGTTGCCAAGAAATGTATTAGCCTTTCATTAATATTGAATGTGTGTTTATTAGTATTTTATGAAAGATTTGGGACAAGGCTTATCCAGTCAAAACTATGATTTTATAAATGGAAAATATATTTCCACATCAGAACTGCCCATTTGCAAGATAATAACAACATATTTCTTAAATAAAATCGAAAGGACGATGTCAAAGAGCAATACTTCTTCCCTGTAATTGGTTGTTTTCAGCCAACACATATTTTAAGACAGAAATATCTCTCACACACACACCTTCCCAGCTTCGCTGTCCGGTCGTCCGGAGTCTCTGTCCGATGACTTTCCGCTGGCCAGGCTGTCCAGAGAGACACACGAGGACGCCTCAAACAGAGCTTCATATGGACTCTCTTCCACAGGGGTCGGAGCCAAACCGGATATGAGCTCACTGACCTGCTGCTCCATTTCTCCTGTTAAAACACAAACGTACGCATTACAACATCTGCAGAACATCTGGCATACCGACACCATGAGCAGCAGCCGTTTGATTACACCTCCTCTCACATCTGGCCTGCTAGACATAAAAAGAAAAGCTATTTACTTTTTTTTATATATACATATATATATATATATATATATATATATATATATATATATATATATATATATATATACACATATATAGGAGGGTGACAAGAAATTATAGTTGAGAAAAAACAGAATGGAATCAGAACATGTCACTAGCTAGACTCAAACCTGTGACATCTGTATGAGTTAAAGGGTTAGTTCACCAAAAAAGTAAAGAATAACAACGCGCAGTAAATGGTAAAACGGTTTGCATTACAAACCAGTGTGTTCATAATTAAGATGATACACTAAAATAATACGGTAAGATACACCAATTTGCAATATCAAGCAGCAAAATGAGCAGTTTTGTACAGCTAAAAATAGCTGGAAGCAAATGAGACCGGAAGCAAGACCCATAAATTTTCCAAATGGCCGTGCTCATTTTTACGTGTAGAATAAGGTGGATGTTCAGCATAAGAAAGAAACTCATACAGGTGAGTAGATTTTTGGGTGAACTATCCCTTGAAGTACATTTTACAGCTGAAGCTGCTGGCATTTTGGCAGAGGTTATGTGGTACAAGTTGGAACTCTCTCTGAAAGTTGTATTTGTAATTGTAATTACTTTAGTAAATTGTAATTACGAACACTACAAGAACTTGAACACTGTCTGCATGTCAGAATCTGCAATTTCTACAAAAGTCACATGATCTCAGTACATTGCACGTTTAATTCAGTGTAAAAAAATACAGCTATTTTAAATGTTCTATGCAATTTTGTGCAAAATCGACTTAACTCATAGCAATCTGATTAAACAATCAGTCAAGAAAGATTTAAATCTTCTAAATTTAATATTCAGTTTCATTCATCACATTTTATGCATAGAAAAATTCTGCACTCTGTACAGAGTATACATACTGTATATTGCAGCAAAGGTAAAAGTAAAGAAAAATACACTAATAAAATACAAAAATATACTAATTTCAAACAAATTAGATGTCCTAAAGATTGAACTTTAAAAATCATTCAGAGGCTTTGTAAATATCACAATAGAAAAAAAAAAACTATACTATACAAAGAGCCAGATTTACTAAACAGGGCAAATTAGCGTTAGAATGCAATTCCATAAAAGCGCCGATGGGAGGGAAATTCTGTGTGTGATTTACTGACAATGCACACATTAAAGATCACAGACACAGACAGATCATCTCCATAATGACCAGCGCAATCTACCGAGAGCAGCACAAATTACAGCATGCTTTAAGACATGCTTTTTTAGGGCGTTAAATAATGGCGCAAATACCAGTAATTTGACGAGCACAAACGTTAGTAAACCTCGTGGCGTGATTCATTTTAATACTCTCCTCCCATAAATTTTGCATCTGAAAGGGAAACTCCTATAAATGTATATTCAATAAGGTCAGGTGCAACAGTAACTGTGTCCACGCCTTTTCAGCGCTAATTCTTCACTGCGCGTCTTTAGTAAATCCTGACAGTACTATATTAACGCCAAAAGACGGTTTGTGTTGGCGCAAGCTGTTAGTAAATCTGGCCCAAAATCTCCTAAGTGATTGTTTGAGTAATTTGGCATATTAATAAATTATATTTTTAACATATATTTAAAATTTTTGGTAACATTTCTATCAAAATATTTTACACTGGTGAAATTATACTGATAAGTTTCAAGAACTACAATCATTACTCATTTTATATCCATATTCTTCATCTTTAACAACTTGAGGATTGTGGTTAGATTAAGGATGGGCCAAGAGACATTAAGACTATATGAGCATCATGTTGCTTTATTATAAAAGCAACAACAGTGTGCATGCATCTGCAGCAATAGTCTGCATGTGTGTGCACTATTGCTAGCTAATAGTTAACGGTGTTCTTGTTCTAGATGATTCAAATAAGTTCATATTACTCAAATATTTTTTTTGAGTGGTTCTGACCTTTTCTCTTGGGGCTCAGGCTCTCTTGAGGTGGAGGCACTGGTGGAGGAGGGAGGCTCGTGTCTGACGGACGGCCGCTCATATGAGCTTTAGAGAGAGAGAAGACAAGCGTGAAAACGATGACCTGAGGAGAAAACAACTCGGAGTTGTTCAGATCCAGTGATGTGTGTGATATCTGGTCCAGACGTACCTTGTATGAGTGCAGCGATCTGTCGACTCTTTTGAGAGGGCATGTCTCTAACAGTGTCCAGCGCTGTTAGATTCTTACTGTCCACGATATTCACATCAATACCTGAAAAACATTCACACAGATCATCCTGGGTACAATTTCAGTAGTCAAACCATTTGTAATTTCTGGATTTCAGTTGATTTTTACCTGCGTTGAGTAGTTTTTGTACTACTTCTGTCTTTCCAAATAGAGCTGCTTCATGAAGGGCACTGCCTTTCTCTGTCTGTTAACAAATAAAACATTTATGATGAGATACACAGGCACATAAAGTGACCCCAAAACGTTTTAGACACAAGTTGTGAAGGTTGAAATATCTTCTACATTGTGTTTTAGGTCAGTTGGCGGCAATAACTGAGTCCGATGTGGTATATCAGAACCCAATGGAGACGACACACAGACCAGACAAACTCATTTTCACACTGCAGCGGCTTTCTCAGCATGTTAGCAGACAAAGCAGACTATGTCAATGTGGGTCGCTGCTCTGAGTGAGTGAGAGACAGATGGCAGGTTGTTACTGTTAAGCGTGTGAGCAGGTTTCTCAGGTAGAGACGGGAGTGTTCTGGCAAAGTGCTAAAGAGCAGTTACTTTAAATCACAGTGAGATCAAACCACCTGTACTGACTGCTGAAAGCCTGGCCAACACACACTCGCACTGATACGTGGTTGAACTCTTTCAAAAATTCAACCGTATTAAACTGTCATGAAACCCTAAAACACATGTTTTGAGATGTTAACATATATGAACAGGTTGCACACCAGTGAAAACAACAATAGCACTCATTATGTCTAGTATTAAGGGAAAAGTGGTTATATTTAAATTTTTTATTTTTTGAACAGTTTCGTTCTTCCGGTTCAAAAAGCAAAGTTGAGCCTACGTCATGAAAAGTGACGTATATGCGTTCATTTGGAGTGGTGATTTGCTGCCATGGTCACACTTTATATCAGGTGGCTTTAACTACTATGTACTTACATCAAAAATAAGTACAATGTACTTATTGTGCTCATATTGTATTGCTGAACACTTTTGCTGCTATTGAGGTGGATACGGGTAAGGTTAGGGACAGGTTTGGTGGTATGGGTAGGTTTAAGGGTGGGTTAAGGTGTAAGGGATGGGTCAACAGTGTAATTATAAATGTAATTACAGAAATTAATTACAGATGTAATTACATGCAGGTATTTTTTTAAATATAAGTACAATGTAAAAACATGTACTGTATGTGCACAATAAGTACACTGTACCAAGTAATTAATTTAATTTAAATGTAAGTACACAGTAGTTAAGGCAATTTAATATAAAGTGGGAAGTCATAATATGAAGTAATAGACATAATTGTCAAGCATAATTGTTTTTTTTCCTCACAAGTGAAAACGCAGTGCAGTGCAACAATTACAGCCAATCAGAACACATTTGATGTTTGGAATCTGTGGAGCAGAATTCTTAACCAATGAGATTTTGCTGTGGGCAGAGCTAACCAGCAAAACATGACAAAAACTTGAAACCATGACTATGCTCAGAATGGAACACTGCATAATAACCACTAAACATTATCACCTTAAAAAGAAAGGTAACACTTTATTTTAAGGTGTTCTTGTTACACATTACACGTACTTACTATTATAATAACAATAAATTATGCATAATTACATGCAAGTAACCCTAAACCAAACCCTAATCCTAACACTAACCATATAGTAAGTACATGTAGTTAATTAATATTACTCAGTACTTATACAGTATGTAAAATTACACTGTATCAAGGACACTGTATCAATAAAGTAACCAAAAGAAATAGCTGTTTTGATGCAAGTTTGTGTTAAAAAAATAAAAAAGGTAACGCTTTAGTTTAGGGACCAATTCTCACTATTTACTAGTTGCTTATTAACATGCAAATCACTAGCATACTGGCTTTTTATTATGCATTATAAAGAACATATTGTAGAATATCAGAGACTGAATCAGACAAATTTAAGATGCGATTAGAACATTGAAACATGAGGAGCTGGAATTCCACCAAGGAAACAGAACAACGTCATAAATCTGTCCAGATCCTAGCTGCAACTAATCTGAAGCAAGCAAACTAACTGACTCTTTCACAGAACAGCTTGCAACATTGAGACAAAAGAACACTTATTAATAAGCCCAACACAGGAAGGAGATCGTCAAATTTGGGGCAAGCAATCAAGACTGATGGTCAAAGAGATGGCCAATCACATGTAAACCTGTGATAGAAAGTCACGAGCTACAGACTCTCTTGGGCGGGTCTCTACCCCCACAAGACAAAGACTGAGACTAAAAATTCCTTAGGAGACCTTTCTCTGGTCGTCACAGAACATGCCTCTTATTCTCCATAGAACTACACAGAGACAATCTCTCCATATGCTACAAAAATCATCTTAAAGGGACTTATGAATTATTTCTCTGCATAGAAATAACCCATATCATGTATGTAACCCACACAATTAACTATCATGTTTTAATCAAATATTAGGTATGTCTTTTTAATCATTATTGAATAGCTGAAGGATTCATATGCTTGTTTGGTATGTATGAGTTTGACAATTCATGCTTTAAATGTTTCTGCCAATCAATTCTTTGTCAAATGTATCATAGTCTTGTTAGATAAGTCATGTCCAAAAGTATACTTTGCAAGAGCCTGTAAAGTTCGGACCTGTGACTGACCAGATAACATGTTGATTTATGATGGGGAAGACACAGAGCAACACCCCTAGGCTAAGATAATTTCTAATTGGTCAAGACGTCCAGATGGGACGGTCTGAAAGCCGAGTTTAAAAACTCAGAACACCATCAAACTCTTCAACTCTTCTGTTCAAATCTCTTCTTCAAAAAAATGCTTCTCTTCAGATCTCACGCGTTTTGACGCTGCTCTTTGAGCGTGCTCTGGCCCACGTGCCAGCTGCCACCACAATGAGAAGAAAAACCACCTAGTGTCGTTACATCCTTTATCCTTTTACTTTAATTTCTTTTCTTTTCCGTTGCGAGTTTCGTGTTCTCAGTTTAAGTTTTGCCGCCACGCCTCGTCTCCGAGTCTGTGACCGCCTCAAAACTTCTACAAGCCACAAGTCCGCAACCTCGCAACCTCAGCCAAGAGCCAACGCCCAAGACGTCACTTCAAAGACTATTGAACTTCCAGCCAATCAGTAACCTCGGGAAAACCTTCTTCTGCAAAGAGACGACAAAAAGGGAACCCCAGCAACGCAAGTAAAACAACTCCAGACTTTTAGCTGAATTGGTGTATTTAATATAAATTTAACCTCACTGAGAAACTCAATGCGAGGGTAAATAAGTGATTGATGGTTGTTCAGGTCTAGGCAATAACACATATTGCTATAAACTTGGGATTTCACATTTTGATTCTCTTAACTCCTCCTTTCTTTACTTTCTCTCTTTCCGCAACGTGTGAATGTGTGAATGCTTGTGTTCATGTGTTAGATTAGTTTACATGTCTTAGATTTATATAAATAAAATCTTATTTATATTGAAAAGAGAAGTATCTTGTGTTTTGTGCTCACAAGTTAATGTCTTAATCTGTCGATCTTGTTACTGTGCTATTAAATAGTGTTTTCACTATATTTTGGATTTTAATATCCAGTGCAGAGTTGATTGTTATACGGCTCCTTCAGTGAATCGCTGCCGCCTCAGTGATCAGCCGTGAAACAGTGATTCTGTCCAAATTCCCTATAAAATCACAAATGATTCCCTTTGAGCTAAATTAAACTATTTCCTTTAAATTAAATATTACGTTATATTTTACATTACAATATTAATGCCTTATTCTGCATGAGCATATTTTAGATCCCTTAGTCTGACCCAATACCTAAACCTAACATCTACCTTACTAGCTATTAATAAGGAGCAAATTAGGAGCTTGTTCAGGGAAAACTCTAATTAATAAAGACTGTGTTCCCTATTCTAAAGTGTTACAAAAAAAGACAAGGAAAATCTTTGCACACAGAAAATGTAGAATGTTGAACGTGAATCGTTAGCGCAGAAACTGAACTGAATGCCTGCTGCTTTATCATGCCATTCCTGCTTAGGTCAGAACATAAACAGTGTGTGGAAAACTCAGCTCAATCCTGCCCAGCCTCACCTGGTAGTTGATGTCCACACCAGCGGCCAGCAGCACCTCCACCACAGGCAGGTGTCCGTTGCGGGAGGCCAGGTGGAGAGGGGTGTGTTTCTTGGTGTTGGAGCTGAGCAGGTTGGGATGAGCGCTGAGCAGAAGTTTGACCACCTCCAGCCGGCCGTAAAGCGCAGCCAGGTCCAGCGGCGTCTCAAACTTGTTGTTGCGCATGGTGGGGTCAGTCAGCTCCTCCAGCAGCAGCTGCACCACCTGAGTGTGTCCGTACTGAGCCGCACAGTGCAGCGGCGTCTCGTTGTCGTTGTTCTGCGGAGAGAGAGGGAAGAAGACAGGAGAAGGAGACGTTGATGGACAGAAAGGGCTGATTACTTCTGTGCCTAAGAGATCAGAAAATCAACATGATTTCCAAGCGGCACAGTTCATTGATGAAACTGAGGAAGTTGTAGCGTTTGCTGAAGATTCCAGTAGGTCGTAAAGCTATGTGACTCTTTGACATAGCTTTGCAATGAAGCCGGCTTTTTGGAGAATGAATCAAAAAACAGCAGATTTGTGGAAGATTCATGACTTTTTGGACAAACCACAGCAGCCAAACATCTGACTGAATTTATGAAATTACACAAAACACTGACACCCTTATTCATCCAACGATATTATGGAGAAAGACACACAGAGCAGAGAAGAACATGCAAGCTTGACCGCATGCAGACAACATAAGATCTGCAATCACACAAATCAGTGTTTGATTCTGAATTTTTATTTTGACAATAACCCATCAAACTTATTTTTGTAAAATGTTTATGTTCGGAGAAAAAAATGGCACATGAATTGAGATTTTTATCTACTTCAATGATATGTGGTTGGTATGATCTTTTGATGTCTCTGAAAATCTCTTCTGCTCATCAAGGCTGCATTTATTCGATTAAAAAAATCCAGTAAAAATTGTGAAATATTATTACAATTTAAGATATGTTTTCTATGCAAATATATTTTAAAATGCACTTTATTTCTGTAATGCAAAGCTGAAATTTCAGCATCATTACTCCAGTCTTCAGTGTCACATGATCCTTCAGAAATCATTCAAATATGCTGATTTGCTGCTCAAGAAACATTTATTATTATTATCAGTGTTGAAAACAGTTGTGATGCTTCATATTTTTGTGGAAACTGTGATACAAAGTTGAAACGAATGACGTTTATTTGAAATAGTAAAGACTTTCATAAATCAATTTATTGTGTCCTTGCCAGCTTAATTTAATATTATGCTTAAATTATTAAACAAAATGGCTCATTGTATTAAACATCTATCATGATTAGCAAAGTATCTGACTCCACATTGACTGATGGACTGTAGGCTACAGTATTGAAACCCTGACCACTAGAGGGTGTCGTTATATTTGCTTTGTTTGCTAACTGAATTAAGTGAAGTCTTCAGTGTATAAATATGGAGTTACATATTAAACCCCCTACAGGTCTAAAACACTGACTTGAGCTCTGATGGTACACACTAGGGGATTGATTTCATACTCATATTTGACTGGATGAATGTGAATGTCCTCTCAGAGATCAGTGAGTCTGTGGCAGCAGTAGGTACAGCAGCAGATGCCTGATGCACAGAAGAGGAGGATGTGAAGGCCTCTGGCGGCCAGCAGCTGGCACAAGCCACATCACACTCCAGCACTCTGAGCACACTGTGTGTGTGTGTGTGTGTGTGTGTGTGTGTGTACTGGTTTTTGTGGTTTACGGGGACAAAATTTGTTTAATGACATGGGTATGACAGAGGTATTACAATTTGAAGGTGGTTTATGAGGACACTGCCTATGTCCCCGTAATTCAAAAGGCTTAAAAAAAACATACTAAATGGTGTTTTTTTGAAAATCTAAAAATGCAGAAAGTTTCCTGTAAGGGGCAGGTTTAGGTGTAGGGTTGGTGTAGGGCAATAGCCCATACAGTTTGTACGGTATAAAAACCATTACGCCTATGGAGAGTCCCCGTAAACCACAAAACAAACGTGTGTGTGTGTGTGTTTGGGCAGAGAAGGGGGAGTGAATGAAAATGAGTGATGTGCTGGTTTGGTGACCACACCCCACAACTAAATAATCAGAGAAGTAAAGCATGCTGTAAACACACACACACACACACACACACGTACACTCACACACGTGCACGTGCACTCACAGGCTCACACACACACGCTCACACACACACACACACACACACGCACACACGCACACGCTCACACACGCACGCACACACACACACACACACTAGAAACACAGCAAGCCCTTTATTCTTCACATTGAAAAAAAGAAAACCACAACACACACACTAGAATCAGATCCTGTAATATTGGCTCTCACATCTTTAGAGCGACTGTGAACTTGTGTTCAGGATCTCCACCAACACAAACACAGCAGATCCTGAGAGCCCTGAGGAAACACCTGGAGTCCACTCTTATATCTGATGTAGATCTCCATTCTCAGCTCAGTCCACACATCAAACACCATCCCGCTCTCGCTCTCTTCCTTAAATGAACGAGCTATGCGTCAGCAACTTTTCATTTCTCAGCTGAGAAACCGGACACCACAGAGGCTCAAAGTCTTTCAACATAAAACCTGCTTCACACAACAGATTCATTTTCATCTTAATTCCGGTCCACTGATGACAGGAGAAGTGAGCTTTCACTGTTTCAAACAGAAAGTGCTGATTTGCCTGTGACATTTAAAAAAAAAAAAAAAAAAACGTGCGCGACAGAAATGCTGCATTGTTTGTATTTGACCCGTATGATGAAGCATGTTAGTGCGAACTACCTTTAAAGTGTTTTCTTTCTCCCCATCATATCATGTTTACTTCCTACTGCTATGGCAATGAAAGTGGTAAAAAAAAAAAAAAAAAAATTTAAAAAAAAACAAGTGGACTAAATTGTCTTCTCCACTTTGCCTCTTTTGCAAGTTGCTTTGGATAAAAGTGTCTGCTAAATGCAGTGTTAATGTAAATCAAAGCAGCTCCTGGGTATAAGCAGTTTTGCTCATTTCTTCATGACTTAGCTGCAAAATGAAATAGCAAAAAAAATAAAAAAAAAGTAAAATACAATTAATTAATTAATTAAATTAATTGAAAAATTAAAATTATAATATAGTTTGTTCTGAAATAACCAAAATAATTCTATTTAACTGAAACAAAGATGAAGTTTAATATATATAATACCTATACACACACACACACACATACATTATATATATATATATATATACACACACACACACACAGTACTGTGCAAAAGTCTTAAACCACAAGTATTTTCACCAACAAAAAATGGTTTGAAATCAGTTATTTCTGTCTTTTTCTGCAGTGTGTCAGCAGGAAATATCAGTTTACATTTCCAAACATTATTTTTGCCATTAATTGTAATAATCCAGTGAGATCTTTGTTTGCACAAGGAGTCTGAAACAGCCAGTGCTCCACAGAGAGATCTGATCTCACCATCATCAGTCTGTCTGGAATGACATGAAGAAATAGAACAAACTGAGACAGACTAAATCCAGAAGAACTGTAGCAACGTCTCCAAGATGCTTCAAGAAACCTACCTGCAAAGCTACAGTAGTGTTAAAAGTTTTAGGCACTTGGGTAAAAATGCTGTAAAGTGAGGATGCTTTCAGAAATAATGCCATAAATAGATTTGATTCATCAATTAACTTCTATTAACTAAATTAAATCAACATTTGGTGTGACCACACTATGCATTTAAACAGCTTTTGCTCCACGTGCACTTGCGCATAGTTCTTCAGGTAGCTTTGCAGGTAAGTTTCTTGAAGCATTTTGGAGACGTTACCACGGTTCTTCTGGATTTAGTCTCTCATTTTTAAATGGTACTTTTGGCTCCATAAAGCTTTCAATCGTAATTGCATGGAAAATGGCAACCGTTACATGTCTCAAAATACCTCCTTTTGTGTTCCACAACAGAAAGTAAATCATACAGGTTTTGATTTTTGTTTAAACCACCCCTTTCACAGTCTAAAGTGACTGCCTTTCCTGAGCTCTGGACTAAACATGATAAAACGAGTCCAAACCGCCGGAGCTTAGCTTCCTCGTCACACTCCTCTCTCTGTGTTTAATAAGCCTGATGACTCCTCAGCTCAGAGGACTGTCATCCCGCATCTTATCTCATGTATATGAGCGCATGACTCCATATGTGACCCTGGACCACAAAACCAGTCTTAAGTCGCTGGGGTATATTTGTAGCAATAGCCAAAAATACATTGTGTGGGTCAAAATTATCCATTTTTCTTTTATGCCAAAAATCACTAGGATATTAAGTAAAGATCATGTTCCATGAAGATACTTCATAAATTTCTTACTGTAAATATATCAAACCTTCATTTTTAATTAGTAATATGCATTGCTAAGAACTTCATTTGGACAACTTTATAGGCCATTTTCTCAATATTTTGATTTTTTTGCACCCTCAGATTCCAGATTTTCAAATAGTTGTATCTCAGCCAAATATTGTCCTATCCTAACAAA
>JAFVLL020027536.1:201524-213840 GCA_021397915.2 Tor tambroides
CAGCATAAAAATGAACGTTTCTCCTAGAAAGTAAATCCTTTTGGATACAATGGGAGGAAAATATTTTAAATGATATACTTTTGGCAGGTGGCTAAAAATTCCTGTTTTATTTTTCTTAAATTAAATTTTTCCCCCCATTTCATTTTTCGATTACAATTTAATGATTGAATTAAATGTTCATAATTTTTTAGTAAAAATCACGTCTAATTAATTGAAATCACGACACTTACACAATTTAATAACTACTTATTAAAAGTTTATTTTAATTTCATTTTTTCCTCAAATTCTGTATCTTCCAATTAATTCTTCTGAATTCTCTGTTAATGGTTTAATTAAAACGTAATAATCAAAAATCAAGTTTAATTAATGTCTAATTTTTTCAGAAATTCTGCATTGTCTGTTTTATTTATTTATTTATTTATTTTTGGATTTATCATTTAATACAAATGTATTAAATACAGCAGTAATGAAATGAACATTAGCAATTTAAGGAATCTTAAAATTAAAAGTTCCTCTTGATTTTGAGAAAACACAAGTACATGTGATGCACAACAGAGGTTTACTGTTAAAGGTGCTGTATGTAAGTTTTTGACTCTACTAAAGCATAAAAATACCATAATATATTAGCAGATATTTAAGAAACATGCTAAGTTAACATACTTGTTTATCCGAAAAACAACGCTACAGTCAGTTATTCTCCTTTGAAAATGTGTGTTCCGGCCCAGAATGTCGATCTCTGTTTTGGTTTGTGAAACCCGCCCACTGCCAGTTTACCCAATTGTATTTCGGCACCCCGGGTTGCCAGTTGGCGGAAAACACAGCATATTTCATTTCATTCATCGTCATGTGCGCTTGTTCCTGTTGGTGTCCTTAATCTGGCAACCTGCGTGTGTGTCAAGTCTGAGGAGGAGGGGCCGGGTGAAAAAAACCCTCTCCAATATTTTGAATTTGGACTGCAATACCTAGTTCTAACGCTAGGTGTCAATCCTACATACAGCACCTTTAATATTAACATGGGAAGAAACAATTTGCGATTGTCCTTTAAAAAAAAAAAGAAAAAAAAAGAACATTTCATATTACGTAAATTCAAATGCATATGATAATGTTACACAGCAAAGTTTAAAAATAACTTTGAATCCAAGATTTTCAATGTCGACTTTGCGTCCCCAATGAACTAAGAAAGTGAATTTGATTTCATGATGACTCCATCAGCTGATTCCATCATTTGCCATAAATCAAGCAATCGCTGAGGCTCATCAATAAAAGCATGTTCATTAACAGCACAAATCCAATGGGAGCAAAGCGAATTAAGCTTCATGATTCACTCTGGGTGCTTAGTTTGCTGCTGCAACTCATTGAAGCGGCAAACAAACAGCTCTGCACATGAACCGCTGCGGCTCTCTCACGTACACACCAGACTCAACCTGAGGCTTTCACAAGCTGCAGGACCTTCAGTCACAGCGGCTAGAGTTTACCTTTACAAGAAAACAATCAATTATTATCATCACAAAACACTACTTCTGTTCCTTTACAAGCTCCCGTTTCTTAATAATATGCGGAAATTATATGTTAATCAAGCAGACAGACAGACAGATAGAGACAGACAGATAGACAGAGACAGACAGACAGACAGATAGACAGAGACAGACAGACAGACAGACAGATAGATAGAGACAGACAGACAGATAGACAGAGACAGACAGACAGACAGATAGATAGAGACAGACAGACAGACGCACAGACAGACAGACAGATAGATAAAGACAGACAGACAGACAGATAGATAAAGACAGACAGACAGACAGACAGACAGATAGATAGATAGATAGATAGATAGATAGACAGATAGACAGACAGATAGATAGATAGATAGATAGACAGATAGACAGACAGACAGACAGATTCATTCATTCCAGCAGAGGGCAGAAGAGAGTAACAAACATGGACACTGAGTATGAAAGGAACAGAGACCGTGTGTGTGTGTTTTATGACTCTTCACATTGGAAAAATTCCACACAAATCTCAAATGTTTGGCTCACAAGCAACAGAAACATGCTGAACAGCGTGAGAGACAGAAAGGGAGCAGAAAAGAAGAGAAAGAGAAAGAAAAGATAAAATGGAAAAACAGACACAGAACAGGTCGACAAATGAAGAAAACAAAACTGTTATCAGCAGACGAGTTTTCTCTGCTCCCTGACCTCTCGTCATTTCACATCCACTGTCTCCGAACAGAAAGCAGAAACACCACAGGTGTTGCTACAACATTCTATTTCCAGACTAAATTGTTATTGTTAGAGGACATGTCTCATGACCCACTGAGTAAGGTTATCCACATGGTGATAAGGTCATGAAAAAGACAAAACAGGGAAAAAAGAGAAACTTGGACACAGCATTGACCTTTAGGAAAGCGAAAAAAGAGTTTAAAAGTATAATACAATTTCACTTTTTAACTGTTACAAAAAAAGATGCATAACAAAAGACACTTTCTACAAAAAGGACATAACAGGGCTTAAAGACTTTTCTTTCCTTTTCAACAAATGGTTAGTGAAAGGAGGTAAATTCATGTCATAGACCATGAATCAATAATTAAAACCCAGTTCTTACTGATATCAACTGAATATCAATGGAATTGAATAATTTCAATAGATTATGCCAAATACAGGCATTTGATGGGTTTCAACTAGCTACTTTTTCTTTCTCGCAATTCTGACTTTTTTCTTGCAATTCTGACTTTTTCTGACAAACTCGCAATTATGGGAAATAAAGTCGGAATTACAAGGTGTAAACTTGCATGAAAAAAAATCTGAATTGTGAGATAAAAAGTGGCAATTACTTTGTTTTATTGATTATTTAGTGTTGGAAACAGGCTTTCATACAAACATGTCTAATAAGCATCAAGACGAAAACAAAAATGGTGTTTTAGCCTCCGATACTTCTCAGCAATTCATCTGCGCACTTGAGTGTGTTGGCCAACAGTCTTCTATTACCTGCGACCGTCTCGCCTGTAAGAGTGTAAGACCGAGTGTGATGGAAACTGTGCATGAGTCCCACTGTGTTTGTATCCAATGTCTAGATCTTCAGATTGAAGCCAAAGCAATGGTAATACAGCACACTTAACTCTGATTGGATTACAGACATTTCCTTTGACACTTGTCTCAAAGAAATGGACATACGTAATCTTTAAAGGAACGTTCCATGCAGAGTTAAGCTTAATCAACAGCATAAACTGCATTTAGGGTTAAAAACTTACAATGGAAGTGTCCAGAAGGTTATGTAGCCAGAAATGTGAAGCTCATAATTTATTAAAACACTTACATTAATTCTTCTGTTAAAAAAGTGTGTTATTAACCAATCTATCACTTTGTGGTGGGACTACTGTTCTAAGCATATGAGGCTTGTCATGCACCTAAACGTAGCAGATGGCTTTTGTTTAGACGGTTTCTGGCTATTTGTCATCATCTGCCATTATGAACATATGCAGACCACAGGAAGACGACAAGTTTATGTTCTTCTGCAGATTCAAGACAATAATCTGACAGACTACCTGCTCAGCTCTGAGTAAACAAGGAATTTATAGCACCTACTTTCTTGGAAGCATCCATGCTTGGACACTGTGTGAAATTTACCTGGTTTACAGGCGTTAATAACAATGTTGTCACGACAATGTTGAAAAACTGGAAATAACGTAAATACCAAAGACAAGGTGTATTGAAGCCAAAGCATTCCTTTAACACCCCAGAAATGTGCAGCTGTGTGGTCTATGGAAGGATTTCCTGTTTCAAATTCCAGAAAAACTATCAGACAACATCAGATCTTAAACTAGAAAAGAGGATGCTTGAATGAACCTGCTTTAATCACTACCAAATGAGAAACGACTGACTGAAAGGTCACCATTTACCATTCATTTCCTGCATCTCATGAAATTTTCCCAACGCACTCCAGCTACTAACAATTATTTGTGCCATTACTAACAGATTCTGTGAATTGCATCAGGTTTGATCACTTGCAATTAAAGATTTACTTTCAGTGATGCACTCAAATGAAAAAAAAAAAGATATATGATTATATGATATTTTTAAATGTAAAGTAAAAATGAAACAACTTCTAGAATATTGTATAATATTTTTATATTGTAGGCTGAAACAGTTTTTTAAGTACTGAATATTATTTTAACAACAGATGTGAACCTAAAAGTTCCTCAAATGCAATACTGACATCAACCTAGGGCTGGGCGATATATCTCATGCGATATGCATGCGCATCTCGTCAGTAAAGCCGGTTCCTTGATTAGCGGTAAATCCCCATCACCTGTTTTCAAATGGAGCGGCAGTTAAATCACAGAGCCGTAAATCACTGACAAGCTACGCAATATCGCACTCATTATCGCGGATGAATTGCCTTCGATAATGAACGCGATATTGCGTAGCTCGTCAGTGAACTATGGCTCTGTGTATTAAATGCCGCTCCATTTGAAGATTTACTGCTGGAGATTTACCGCTAATCAAGGAACCGGCTTTAGTGACGAGATGCGCATGCATATCGCATGAGATATATCGCCCAGCCCTACATCAACCAACCTATTTTCCAAAACAAATGTTCCTAAACTATGATCTTTACGAATAATGAATTATTATAGAATTATAATCTTTCAATAAACCTCAAACTGACTTTAGTCTAATGTAAACTCTCCAGTACGCTACAACAACAAAGTGCTAAAGAATACACAACAAAAGACAAAATTGTTTAGTATTTTCTGCTCATTTTCTCTTTCAGCCAATAGCATTTAAACATGTTTGGTGTTCGAAATTCTGATTTATTCCTATTCATTTGTGTTTGTGTACAATGTAAGACGAACGGTACATCCATGCCACAAGGGGGAGCTCTTACCTCGTCCCATTCTGAAGTGAACGAAGGTGATTTTTCCAGTCTTCTCTTGGTGGTGCTACAGTTGGACACTGACTCACTTCGGCCGCCCAACCCCGTCTCTTCCTCACCGGGTGGGGACACCAGCAGGTCGGAGTCGGACTTCGAAAGGCTACGCGCCAGTTTGAGATCGCCCGGCGGAGGCATCCTTCTCGTCAGCGGAGGATCGCGGGCCGGTGAGTTGTGTTTCGACGAATCCCGTGGCTCTTTGTGGACCGTGGCGTAGATAGCTTTGGGGTCAGTGTCCTGGAGAATGGTTTCCATGGTGACCGCTGATTTGGGATGGGAAAGGGGGGCGGAGCTGGCAGATGTTGAAGTGCTGGAAGCCTCGCCGGACTTCACTCCAGAGGACGGCAGTCTGAACGCTTCTTCCCGACAATCGACCACCGGCGAGGAACCGTGAAGCAGACCAGTGAACTGCTCAGGAACGGCAGCGCTTATATCCTGACCGTGCGATGAGCTCTCTGTGAAGAGAACAGAGGAGAGAGTGAGAGAGTTACAGATGGACTGTGGAGCCGTATCTAGTCCAGATAACATGAAACCGCCCACTCCACTACTGTCCAGTGCCTGAAACAGATCTGTTTTTGTTTTCTGACTGGAAAAGGGAGGGAGAAAAAATGCAGAAAGAAAGAAAGTTGGGCTCACCAATTCCAAAGTGCCTGTGTTAAAAATTCCAAGCGCTGGCTATGAGCAGCTGACTTTTCTCCATAGAGATCTGTTTGTGACTTGCTTGTTCTATTCCCTGTTTCTCTCTCTCTCTCTCTCGCTGTTGCACTGCTAACAAGCAGATAGCTTTATAAGGCTTGCTTCCAGAGAAGTTATGCCTCACTAAGGATTCCCTTCATTATGAGTGGCAAGCTTGAAACAGGATACCACAGAGATGACTGTGAAAGAAACACACTCGTTCTCTCTTTCTCACAAACACCACTTTGCCACACCGTTATACGTTGTGTTCTTAAAAATTAAATCCCTGCTTTGTGATTATGAAAAACCCTTCTCCCAGAACAGCACACTTACAGATCTCTTCTTACACTCTCTCTCTGGCCTGAAACATACTATAGGCAAGCACATTAATACTTCTATGCAAGCTTGATTTCAAAGAGAGTTGCATTCTCAGCATCGCCACAGGGGGCGCTACAGTGTACATTAGCCGAACATTGTCTTCTACGCTCACTTTTCTCTTTTCTCTTTTAGGACAACTACTGTCATGCTGGAAGAAAAGTTTATACAGAATCTTGCCGAACAAAGTTATTGTTATATATACATTTTATAGAAAAATAACATCGACCTTCAACCAGAATATTCCACTTCCCTAATATATAGCAGGTGAAACACGTCTGAATTCATAGTATATAAACACTGTCAGAAAAAAATGTGCCGTTAACAGCTTGTCACTGGGGCAATACCCTCAAAGTGACACCTTTGTACCATTTTTACCCCTAAAGGGTGCATACTAGCACCTTAGAGTAGCTATATGTACCATTAAGGTAGTAGTACACACTCTTATGGTACTATAATGAACTTTAAGGCTAAATAAGTTACAAAAGGTGTCACTTTGAGGGTACTGCCCCAGTGACAAGCTGTTGCACCCCTAAAAGTACAATTTTTGCACATTTTTTTTGAAAGTGAACAGTAGGCGATGAAAGTGAAAGTGGCCATGTATGAAGTGTTTCTTGGAGGTTATAGTACATAAAAAAAAAAAGATCATGTGATTTTTACGTACGCCAGGTGACCTGTAAATGCAAATGCGAATGGTAAATATTTTCATTACAGTTTTGCAAAATATTCCTTTTTTCGAATTGCCGGAAAAACCACTTCATGCGACTGTAAAAACGTTCTTTTTTTGACGTGTTTCCATTGGCCATATTTTCAATTCGCAACTTCAATTTGCACAATTTGAAGGGTAATGGAATCGCAGTTTATGACAACATGGCGGATGTAGTATGTCCGAATTTCATTCATACTATTTAGAGCATGCTTTTTTTTTTAAAGCACAAAGTTCTTCATTAAATGTAGGAGCTACTCAGACCATATGTGATTTTGCAGCTGGACAGACATTTAGGAAACTCTATCGCCATCTTTAGGACTGGGGTTTACTATCGCTACAGAAACGTAAGCAAGTACAGTGGGACTGTGCAATTGCAATTTGTTGGCCCACATTCACGTCTGTTTCACGTGTGCTCTTGCAAGGATGGCTTCTGGCGAGAATATTGAATAAACTACAAGAATAAACACTCCAACTGTATATTTGCAAATGCTACAAGTGAAAAACACTCGTCTGGTTCGGTTCTCTTCTGTATATGCACTGCACTTGCCTGAAACATCTCCTCTGGCAAACACACACATACAGACCAAGAGATAAATCCAACCCCAGGTCCGTGATATGAGCCAGGCGGCTGGGCAAACAGCCACCATACCAGAGATATCTCCTGGTGTCACGTGTGGTGTTTGGTGACAAGAAAACCAAGTCAGCCATGTCAGAGCCTAAGGCCAGAAACATTCTGTACACAAGTACACAAACACATTGCAAGCACCTGTAACACTGTACATAGTTGTACATAGTACAATCTTGCATTACTGAAGCGGTAACAAACCTCAAGGATGCGACACTGTTACTTTCACTGTTACTTATTTTTATTTAGATAGCTAGCTATAAGCATGTCAACAGTTAAACAAAGCCCAGCTTCTGTCAGAATGAATGGAGAAATGCCCCACTTTCACAGTAATTACCTGAAAGAGCTCCCATCCTTGAAAAGAGTGCACAAAACTAAATAAGGAGAAAAAAATATGACCAAGACAAACCTTTGGGTCACACCAAGTCCAAAGTCCAAAGTCCAAAAGCAAAATCAGAGCATTGGGACCTTTGTGGCAATGCGAGTTTCTGTTCAAGTGAATTCAACTCGGCTCTAATATTTGGTTTACAATAAACTACACTGCAGCAACTCTCTCCTGAGAACTTCATCTCTCAAGTTTTCCAAGGCATTGAGACTGAATAAACCGCCCACTCCATGAGGCACTGACGTGTGTGCTGGAGGAACATACAGAACCATGAGTCCAATCACTTTCCTCATGTAAGTGACACACCTAAAAACATATACACACACAGGCAGCTCGGGACTCGAGTCTGTGTTTGCATTTGTGACTCAAAGCCTAACCTGTGACGTCAATTTAAATCAACAAGACCCTCTGGAGAAGATGAAGTCAGTGCTGTTCTCCATCCAAACCCAAGGCTTTAGACAGCATTTCTCCAAGAGAAAGTCAGGTGTTTACTTAACATGTCAGTTTCCAGTAACTACAAGCATGCAATGGTTAAATCATTCAATGTTCAATGAAATAAAAGCAGTGTGAGCATGTTCCAAGCCAAAAAACACCAAAGCTCTGTTTCTAAACCTAGTACCTTAAAGTCTTCTGTCTATGCAATGTCTTAATGTGTGGTCACATTCGTGAAATTTCAGAAAAAAATTTATACAAAAATTGTACACTGTCAATACTGTAGTGATGTATGAAGCACTGCTCACACAGAAGTCACTTTCAAAGAAGTTCACAGAGGTTCACTTTTATCGTGGTGAATTTTCATGACCCAATTTTAACATGAGCGAAATCTGCATTGGGAACTTTTTTGCCCTCAAGTGAAACTCCCGAATATACAGATTTCTATTGAAACAACTGAAAAAATTTGCACAGTTTTGCCAAGCACTGGTAAATGTGACCACACACTAAAATTAAACTGATTTGAAACCCTTTAAATAGGAGAAAAGACTCTCAATATGGTTACTTGTACATGCCACACAAATAGCACAAATAGCCGCCTTCATTTACTTGCCCATTTTCATCACTTTTACTTTAATTCTCCTGCATGTTCTCACTCGCACCGACAGCCCCGACGCCGATTCAAAATGCTGAATTGGTTAAACTACCACCGATGTGTGGAACACACCAAAAAAACCTAGCCCGACAGGGTCTTGAACAAGCCTGAGCTCATTTTCCAGTTTTTCAGTCTGGTCAGTTGGTCTGTAGGCTGGTTTTAGAGGGGCAGCCAAAACAAGTCTGGCCATCCTGTGTCCACAGCTAAGCCAGTATAAACCAGCTAAGAACTGTAAACCAATTGTTTTTTTGCTCTCAGCAGGCTCTTGACTGTGTATGCCATTTTGGCAATCTGTCTTGAAAAATCTAGATGAGCTTTTGAGTTGGAAATGCACCTAAAATACCTTGAAGAATACCGTGACATCAATAGCCACTATTACTAGGAATGTTTACTATTTCACTTCCTATTTTTTTAAATAGTAGGCAGAATACAGTGTGTATACAGTGTTGTACTGATTAAGTTGCATGCTAGTTTTTCCATTTCGAACACAGCCAAGCACACCTGAGCAGTGCTGACATCTGATGAACTGAAGTAATGTCACCCCTCAGAATGTTCTAGGGTAACAGGGCTGACTTCATCGTTCAGCTGTTGTGATCTCCTCAGTGCTAAGTGCTAAGAGCTTTCTAAGCACGTGCCAGCAGTGAGCAGCGTTTATTAAAAGAGGGAAGGGACGTCTAAAACACACAACATGATTTTGCACTTAGGATGAAGCTTTCATCTCCAAAGCACTAAGGTCAGACCCTCCTTCACGTTTTCAATACATCAACGCATGGCGCCTGCTGTGAGACCCTGACATGAGAAATATGACGAGCTCACGCCCTGTTATTTGGGTGTGTGCTAGTGTGTGTCTACAGGCCGATTTCCTGCAGCGTAATTGACAGGTGCTGAGCGCAGCACGGCTGTGGAGGTGGCAGCTGAGGCCTGTGAAGCTTGGCGAGGGACGAGAAGGGCAAGGAGACGAGGAGAGACGTTTCTGCTGTTTGTTTTGAAACACGAGGAGAGTGTGGGGCGCTTATATAAATTACACTGACGTTTATCACACTCAACAATATTATGAAAATGCAACCATATTAAAACATTTTGTACCATTCTACAATGTAATGGCTTTATGTGTCTGTTCTCATCGTTCCTTCATAAGACTCACCTTTAGAGTAGCAAGCAACCGAGTCGGGACAGAGTCGTGTTACACTGAGTAAACATTGCTCTAAGTTAAGCAAGGATTTCTGAGCAATGACTTTAGGAGGATCAGGGAGGGACACAGACAAATCGGGACATAACAAATGTGTCCACTTTTGCATTATCATCCTACCAATATTCTTGCTCCAAAACTGTTGACAAATGCAGATATTTTGAAATAGTTCACCCAAAAATGAACATTTGGACAACTTTTGTGGTACTTCAGTTGTTATTTGTTTGTTTGTTTTTTTGGTTAAATCTTTGGAACTTGCATGGAAAAGAACAGCGCAAACATTTGTTAAAACCTCAAAAAGGGATATAGCAATGAAACAATGACATAGAAGGAAAAGGTTAAGCAATTAAATAAATATATATATATATATATATATATATATATATATAATTAAAAAAAAATTTCTCCCCCCTCTTATTATGTTCATCACAAACGAGGAACACAAAGTTTTGCAAAAGAACACAAACATTTAGCGAGCAAACACAAATGTTTAGCATGCAAAAACAAAAAGTTTAACTTTAGCAAACAAAAATTTACGTTTAGTGAACAAAATCAAAAGTTTACTGAGCAAAAACAAAGGTTTAATAAACAAATGCAAAGGTTTAGAGAGCAAAAACAAATGTTTAGCAAACAAAAGTTTAATGCAAAAAAAAACTATTTTAACAAACAAACAAAAGTTTAGCAAACAAAAAAAGTTTAGCAAGTGCAGCTCAATTTTATTGAAGGAATGCAAAGTTTAACAAGCGAATTCAACAGTTTAACAATTAAGCAACTTTAATGAGCAAACAAAAGTTTAGTGTGCAAACACGTTTATTGGGGAATGCAAAGGTTTAACGAGCAAATGCTGGGTTCTCAGGGAAATGCAAATGTTTTTGAGAAAACGTAACGTAACATTTTGCAAAGGATTGCAAAAGTTTTGCTGACAAGCACAAAAGTTTTTCCAAGCGAACGCAAAAGTTTTTCAAGTGACTGCAGAAGTTTTATGAGCAATCACAAAAGTTTTAGGAGCGAACGCAAAAGTTTCTTAGGGGAATGCAAAAGTTTAACGAGTGAAAACGAGGTTAACGGGTCAATGCTAAGCTTCTCGCCTACATGCTAAGGGAACTCAAAAGGTTTTGTTAGACAATGCAAAAGCATTGAAATATAATTTTCCTCCCATCTCATTTTTTTCCCCATGTCTCTTTAGGGGCTCCGTATGAATGTTACGAGGGTGAGTAAATAATATTTAAAGAGCTATTCCTTTAAAGACAGCCCAAAAGTCTTAAACAGATGGCAAGCATTTTACAGAGTAGAGAACATGTTGTCTTCATTTGCTTGATACATTTTTGACTGCTAAATAGTATTTGTCACTCAAATGGTTATTGTAATTCAACCATGGCAATAACACCGTAAAGAATAATTCGCAGTTTTTACAGCGTCATTAGCAAGTAAGCCCCTTAAGTATTCACACATGCACACACTCACCTCCAGACGTCTGTCCTGTGCTAAAATGAGGTGCAGGTGGCTGCAGAGTGTTTTTGTTGGACCCTGAAGGTCGTAGGTCAATGTGTGCAGTGGTCTTTCGCTGCAAAAAAAATATAACACCAATATCTGCATATTAAGGAATGTCTAGCTTTTATCAGATGCACAATCACACACAAAACAGTGTCTATATCACACACACAAAACAGATGCTGCACACAGAGATAATTAACTGTCTACTGCACACTAGACAGTGTTCGGAAAGCGTAACAGATGTGAGACTGCAAAAAAAAAATAAAAAAAAGGTAATGAACAACAAAGCTCTGTTCCAAAACCTTCGAGCTTCCTATGCAGGCAGCATTTTAAAGCATCATGGGATCCAAAAGGAAACTCAATTATGCTGCCTCCAAACGTACTTCTTTTAGCCAAATTCTAAGGCAGCATAACATGTATCTTTAGCAAAGGTGGCAATCCAAAATCGCCATGCCAAGCTAACCAAAAACAAGAAACACAAGATGGCAAACAAGAGAAATGCTGATTATAAATAAGCATATTTCTTTCAATAGTGAAAATTTTCACCAAATACTTGTGTGTGCTGTGTACTTTTGTTTTTTTTTTTGCCGAATGAGCAATATTCTCACCTGAGGTAGGACACTGTTGGAACACTTGGCTGAGACGTCCACATCTGGAGACAAAGACTTAAAGTTATTCAATAGAAAGATACATCAATAACAAACAAAATGTAAAATACAGCAAATAAAGGGCTACTTTATGACAACTGGTAACACTTTAAGTACAGGGAACAATTCTCACTATTAACCAGTTGCTCATTAGCATGCCTATTATTAACATATTGGCTGTTTATTAGTGCTTATAAA